>VTPC01090131.1:564343-627275 GCA_011009095.1 Ignelater luminosus
TTGCCATTTAATGTAATTTCTATAATTGTAAATTTCGAAATCTAAGAATAAATCATTGCGCAACAGCTGAAACAAATATAAATATAAAATTCCTCCAAATATTAAAATCCTCCTCATTTGTCTACCTACGAAAACTATAACATCATGTAGGATGTTACGTTTAGCAAATAAATCTTTTTGTTAAATTTGCGTTTCTCTCTCTTAAATGTGATTTAAATGATGATAATGACCTTCCTTTATGTATTTTTATCAAATACCCATCCTACACATTCTCTTTCTGAATAATTGAGTTTTAAATTTGTATGTAAAAGAAATTTTCATCCTGTTCCAACGAACTATGAGAGAAACAAACGATAAACTGGAGTTGCCACTAAATAAATTAAAAAAACAACTCGGGTATATACTGTGTACGCGTTTGTTCTTGTAGAATAGGTAAATACAGGTTTCAGGATTAGTTGCCATAAAATAAGTTCTTTAAAGCTTAAAGGGCTACATAAACTCAGACTAATAAACAACCCGAGAGACCACAACAATGCAATTTAACGAATTGCATTGTTTGTATACAATGTTTCATATTTATTTTCACCTTGTGTTTAACTTCCACACCTACTCGCAATGACACAATTCTAACCTACGCAGCCTGTGTGTTCCCTTCCTTCTTTTAATTTTATGTTTGACTACATCTCCCTAAGACTTTTAGAAAACAATCTTTTTTTCGAAAATAGTATATAAACATTGAAAGTAAATGTTTACCTTTTTTAAAAGCAGCTATCTTAATTTGTTTTGAAAAGAAAATATAGAACGGTCCATAAAGCTGAGGTTATATCACTTCGCAGGTTAAAAGTGAAATTTTCATTATTCAGGTTTGAATATTATAATCATTTTAATTTTTTAAGTTAACAGCTAAAATAAAAGACGGCTTAAAAAAGAAGAAGCCGACCGAGAGACTTTTCCAATATTATTTATAGCCTAATAAAATTTAACATTAAATTCTCGTTATCTCCAATTAGTAGGGTGCTATAGATGTAAGTTTAAATGATTTACTATCCTGATACATTTTTCTCGACCAATTTAATTATTTTAAATCATTCATAATTAGAGCAAACAGAAAGTAGGTACGTAAATGCAAATGGATCGAGTTTGTATGCTAACGTATCATTGAAATCTCCACGTAAATTGCCCATAGATAAAGTTGTTTAACAATAAAACGATTTTATTGGTGTGGGAAGTTTTTGTTGCATTGTTTATAACGTATCTAATTTGCATAATAATTCAGACGACTCTAAATATAGTTAAATTCATTCAGTTTTTCATTCATAAAATTAAAAGCTCGTGACATGTCCCATATTGATATTTCCTTGAACCTTCTCTGGGCTACGTTATAAAATTTAATAGTAATAATAAGATTCATTTTTATTCAAGCAATAATACTTTTTTTTTGTTGACAATAAGAATTTTTATAATCTAATGTCATCATTATTCTTGTACTATGGAATTAAAATCGAAAGCCATCTTTTTTCATTTCTATTATTGTTATTTTTGTCTGATCGGACTTTAAATGCTTAGCCAGAATTCTAAGAATCTAGAACAGAATCTAAAATGAATAGTCGCACGGTCAGCTTTCTGCAGTGTCTGTCTGGTCTCGCAGCTCTTCTTACAAATATGTGATGAAGTCGCAAAAAACAGGGACGACTCGTTTTATCAGTTTCCAATAATAAATAGAAGATGAATTTAATAATAAAGCTCTAACTATTAGATTATCCTAATATGTATAATATGGACGTTTTCTTTGCGTTTTTAGATTTCAAGCACGCACCAGTAAATTTTATATTATGTCTTTAGGCATGTCTGCATTCTTTTATAAATTTCTCAGGTATATAATCTGAAGAAGAATCGGGTTGCAACTTTGTATCTTTAGTGTTTTACAAAAAAAAAATTCTGTACGTTTTATAAATGCAGACGTTGATAAAAATGGGTCTCACAGTTTCATTCTGTGATGTTAGTGATGAGAGTTGATAGTGTTCGCTTATTACAATGATATAACCTATAAAAGCTTTACATTGTACTTGATAAGAGTAAATAAATACGGATACTTACTAATATAAACGCGAGTAAAAATAAATAATTTGAGTGTGCAAGAAATCTGTGCAGCGCTTGCATTTTTAATTTGCGATAATTTATTTTTAAAGATAACATTAAAAAGGGTATGTTATGATTTTTGATATAAAATTTTATTTTATACTAAAAAGAAATTTACAAAGGTGTCTGCAGGATGTTAAGAATAAATTTACTCAAGAATCTCTTAATGTGCAGTGTTAAAGATTTAATCGTGTTACTTTAAATTGGGCAACGGTTTATTTAAAAAAAAGGGGTTCTAGAAAGCTTATAGTATTATGATTATAGCTTGAATCTGTAATAAAATATTGACTCGGTATCTGTTTTCATTCTTATTTTATCCCTTTTGTGATATTTCAAAACCGATCGGAATTTCAAGACTTTAGCTTCCTATTTCTCATTTTAGTTTTGTTCACCCTGCATCGGTGGCATAGGCACGCAGGTGTCAATCTTACCCGTCTCGTATCCTCACGGACGTCCATTCAATTAACCATTGACGTAGGATTTTAAGTTTCTCCGTGCTCTACTGTTCCGCCTATTCACCGTGCCGGAACTTACGCATAATAGCTTTGTGTGCCTTGAAGTCCTCTTCGTATCACACTACCGAATTTCACCTACACAACGCACGGTGTGAAGGTGTGGTCCTCAAGAAAGTTATTTGGGATCCAAAGTCACCCAACCTACCACCACTACAAGACGTCGCGTCGGTAACCTAAAGCTGCCCAAGCCTACTACAGCAACCACGCGGATTGTCCAGACATGTCACCATCAAATCACATTCAACAGGCTAAAGACGAGCAAGGCTCCTAAAGTGACTTCTGTTTTCAATTTTGTAAGCCGGAATTCAACTGTGATTATCATTATCATGATGGATCTTTCAATTCTTGTACGCTTTTCCTTCTTCTTCTTCAATGCTTCCCAGCTTGCTTCTACATTTTCTGTGTTCTAAGTACCTCTTTTCTTCATACCAAATTCTTTTTTTGTTCTACAGTACTCGCTTATCATAACCGAGGTGCTTAAGAATCAAAACGAAAGTCATCATATTTCATTTTCCCACCTCGGAGCAGATTGCTTTGGGAACTCGTAGGCTCCTTTTCAGCCAAGAATTTTAAGTTGAAAAGGTATAGGAGCGTTAACTGCTGAGTTACGCTGTTATCCACGTTGTGTAGGGCTCTAAAACTACCAATTTTTGATTAAATGGTAGACATACCCATACCTTTTCAACCTCCAACTGGAACCAATCAGCTTCAAATTGTGACTTGTCAACTTCAAATTGAAATCAATCAACTTTAGATTGAGACTAATCTGAACCATTTTAAAGTTGATTAGTCTCAATTTGAGGTTGATTCATCTCAATTTGATTAGTCCAGTTTGAAATTAATTTATCCCAGTTTGAAATTGAAAACGTACGGATCCCGAACGCAGCACCACCAAACACCACTTTTGATGTTGCTGCGAGCTAAGATTCTTGAACCAATACCTTAGTGAATGTAGTCGCGGGAAGACTATGAAAGTAGTAATTCAACGAAAATGCCACCGTAGATGGCCGCTATTTAGAGGACCTAACCGCTCTATAGCTAGATGATGGATAATGGTGGAGCGTGAACTCGATGTCAGACACTAAGCAGTCCAAAACGCCAATTCACGGGCGATGCTGTTGTTCGGTGGCGGCGAGGCAATGCAAGCCGCCGAACGGTGGCGGCGGTGAAGTAATCGAAGTTGGTGATGCATATCGAAACAAAACGGTTCCTTTCAGAAGGTGTTGGTATTTTGTGTAGTGAGGTGTATGAGAGTATGTATGTGATTAGTGTAGTGATGTGTGAGTATCTAGGTGTGTTTGATGTGCCGTGAGCTGATGCAGAAGCTGTTCCGGCATTTGCCTTCACCACAGAAAACCCTAGTGAGAACAGAGTGGTTCCTCTGCTACCTGTAATAAAGGGAAGAGCAGAATCGTTGTTTGTGATTATTTGGAACGGTTGTGGGACACAGATGAGGGTGAGAGGTGTTGAGTAATTTGGGGTTATCTGAGGGCGATTGGGGTGTTGTCTAGTGAGTCCTCCAGGACTGGGGTCAAGAAAGTGGCGTTGCCTAGGTAGATTGCGGGGGCGAACTTGAATTTGTAGATGACATGACGGGGTTGGTGGCCGGCAGACTATTTTTTTGGTAGAGTTTGAGGACACAAAAGCAGGGGTGGCGAAAAAGACTATAAGAATCAAAATAAATAAATTGAGAAAATTGAAGAAAAGCAAACACTCCCTTCTCGGAAATTCTCTTGGGATTGAATTGATTCAATCAAAACTCTTGGCAAGGAACTTAAAAACCTTCACGGATATTTAAATTATTAGCTCATATTTTAAAGCCTTGAAGTAAATTTATTTCTAAAGGTTCAACAAAGCCATTAAGATGATGTGTCTATTCTAAGCGTTAGAAATAAGAAGTTCTCCTGTCAGTACCGATGAACTAATAGCCAGGAGATGAGCTGATTAGTGTTTGATTCATCCTGTTACTTACACTTGAAGTTCACAATTTTACTGGGTATTTTCTAAAATTTTGTTTTCTCTACGGCTGGATAGAGATTTAGATTCAATAAATTTAAGATTTTTTTTTAGTGATTTCGAGTTTCATTTAATAATAAAGATGGAAATTTCTATTTTAAGGTGTTTAAGATGTTTCGCTTATTTTTTCATATCGTTCTTGAGAACATTCTTTTCATCAAATTAAGTATAAAGTGTGAAAAAGCTACAAAATAATAAACTCTGACATAATCTATTTATTTTTCTACTTCATGCTTCATCCTCTGTTTATGGCAATCTGTCTGACTTTTTGCAATTATTGAGAAAAAAGCTTGAAAGTATTATTTTGTGTGATGGTTTATTTCAGCATTCCCTGCCTTAATAATTCTGCTAATCAGATAAACACTTCTGTTCAATTTTATTTATGTCTATTGAAAGCTTCTCTAATAAAGCTTGAATACCCACGAAAACTACGCTAACTGGAGAAATGCAATACAAAACAGTAAATAACTCTTGATTTGAACACAGATAATTTACTTGCAGGTTATATTTAGCTTATATACGTGACTGCAGTGTTATTTTAAAACGAAACGATCTGTTAACATGAGTGCAAGTGTTTTTGGGATTTTTGACGAACTATTTCACATGCAAAGCATGTACAAGTCGTACATTTCAAATAAATCATCTGTGTTTAATCTCTAAATTCACAGGCATCAATCTGTTGGTATTGGACAAGTATTTCCTGTACTCGAATGCCGTTTGGAATAATTTCCAATTCTGAAAAACATTCATTTTTGATTTTTTTACAAAGCTTAAGTCAGATAAATAAATCTATAATTTCTAATCAGCGCTTTACACTTGAACCATTTGGTAGACTAACTAGATGCAGTTTTAAAGTAAATTTGAGTATTTACAATCATATCTTTAATTGTTTTTACGCTTTTTCTGAATACAAACGATATATCTTAAATAAGACATAAGAAAACACATTTTGATTATATTTCTCTAGGACTTGCCTATTAAAAATAGTAACGTAATTGTAATGGTTTTCAATAGATGTAGTTCACATTTTCCGTACAGCTAAACAGAAACAATTTCAAATATGTAATAATAATGACCTCTGTTTGTACTCATATTTGTTAAAATAATCAAATATATTGCCAAACAGTGACGGTCTATTTCACAAGAAAGTACATAAATATGATTTTGAGTTCATGGCCTGTAAATAAAACGTGCTACATTAGAACTGAGTACTATCTTATCCCAACTAATAATAATCGCAACATTTAATGCATAATAAAGCAAACAACATTTAATAATTCATTCAGTAATAATTACTACGCGCAAATTCTAAATGTATTTGTTGTGTTCTAAAATTATATTATGAGTAGATGCATCTTTGACCTATATTTGTTATTGATGACAGTCATTCCAGGATAGAACATATGTTGATACAATCGCTGAAATGCTTTTTAAACACTTCTAAAATTAGCGGTAACGTATTATGTGTTGCTGGGTTGGTGGTGGCATTCGTAAGGACATTGTAATCATACGGATGTGCTAATTGCCAAAAAGTTACTCGTACTGAATTAATTGCCCCAGACGAAGATATCTACTGTCCAAAAGAGCAATCTTATCGAATTAAAATAAGTATGTCCTCGACATGCTAATAAAAATTATTATGAGAGTATAATTGATAACAATTTGCACACTTGATTGTTGCTTTATTTCCGTGCCCATTGATAAATGAAGGAAACCAGTTCACCGAATGAGAATCGTATAGAATTCGAATCCTTTTCCGTTAAAAATTTTCCCTACGTTCCACATTAATTGCATGTAATGTCTAGCAGCATACATTTTTTTTGTGATAAACTTACGTACAGTGGTCATTTCTGAGATTCACGTTTTCGAAGTGATAGCGTAGGCGCCTCCGTTGACCGCCCGCATAGCACTACGTAAGATATGAACGTCCTACACGCTTCAGGAGGGTACAGCTTTTAGAAGAGTTTATGTTACATTTCATTATTCTTTATACAAAGAATTAATTAGTTCATTTTTGTCATCTGATATGCATCGAAACCACGGAAAATTAAATTTGGAAACGATCAAATTAGAACCAAAAAGTTCAAAGGGATACAATAATAGAAACCATGTGGGTACTAAATTTTCTGTTGACCCACGATCCCACGAAACAATTCGTGCATCATTTGTTTTGTCTGCTGTTGCATCCTTATGTAATTAATCTTGTGGATGGTTAAAAAGTAAAATTTAAAAAGACATAAAGAGGCAGTAATTATTTTAATATTCTTTATAGTTCTATTAATTAAAACCCATCAAGAAGTTCTTCATTGTTTTGATATTTTAATTAATTAACTGAATTCTAATTATTTAATTATAATTTAATGAATATGAGATAGTAAGACTAACTTTCAGTTCAGATTTTACGATTCGGTACCAACGTGACGTTACACAATTTGTCAAATCATTTAAATTAAATTAATTTGAAGTTAACTAATTAATTAACTAGTTAATAAGCTTAGTTGATTTAAAAATGTAAACATCATTTGTTTGACTGGAGAAACTAATTTTAAAAATTACAATTAAAATCTAAACTGTTTAGTATTCAAGGAACCAAGCAAGCAGTGTATAAAACTGAGAAGACAAAAGTCAAAATGCTGAAGTTGAATTTAAGTAGCCAAGACTTATTGCTATTTACTCAAAAATTTTTGAGTCGTTATTATTAAACAATGTTCACTTCAGAAAAAATGATTTGTGAGTTGATTCTTTTCTGCAGAGTTAAAAGTTGAAGTTTTAATGTCTATTGATTTTTATGGATTCTTACCCACGAACAGTATAGAACTAACCTCATTTTTTCCATAAATACTTCCTATTTTGTGCCATCCACATTTTGATCAGACTGGTAATAATTTAAATTACACTCTTCATTCTTCTTCTGGCTATTATTTTACATTGACAGCAATTAAGAAATGTGTAGAAATTTTGTTTCATTCTACTCCGTGCTTCTTGCCATTGTTCCATATGAAGCTGTTGGTCTTTTAATAGTTTGCTGGTTTCTTCTGTGCTAGTTGCAAAAAGTTTAGCTTGCAGGGTATCGCATAGGTTGCAGGTTAAATTCGCTGAAAAAAATCTTTCCTTAGTTCTGAAATCCTACTGGATCAGTGACTTCTCTTTTATATATCTTTTTCAGGGTCATTTCGGGTAGTAGAAATTTTGCTCCTGTCCAGTCCTTTCGCTAATGAGATTTGTATTTGGGAATATTGTTTTTAATTATGTGCTGTGACTTCTAACTTTCTCAGCTTATAGCACCTTGAAAATTCTCTTTCCTCGTTCCTTCCCCCGTAACATCTTTTCTTGAACTAAAACATAATAATTGAAATTATTCACCGCCGTGAAACACCCTTCATTCCTCCTCTGGCTATTATTTGCTTTGACAGCGATTAACAGATATGTAGGAAGGAATCAAACTACTTTGAAAGTTCTCTGTAACATTTAAATTGCAAAAATGTTAGTGCCAATTGGGTTGGTTCTATTTTGCAGAAACATTTAATCCACATGAGGAATTCCGCAAAAATTCAATTTTGTGGGTTGGTTCCTTTCTGCAGAACAAGGTGTAAGATGTGCACATTTATTACGGTATCCCCCTTCAGGTAAATATAATGAGAACGAAGCATCTTATTACCAGACTCATAAAGTAGGTTAAAACAATTTAGATCTGTTAGAAAATTTTACATTAGTAAAAGTGTTTAGTTCGTCTGCCGTGAGGCACATTGAGTAAGTGTGTAGCTGAGTACTGGAACTGTCAAGAAAATATGAAAGAAAACAAAGGACGTAGATTTAAGATTCAATGCATTACAATCAAAAGAACAAAAGCAAAGCTCATTAACACTACTGGAAAGAAGACTAACACCTGAAAGGATAAGGCCTCAATCAATGTAAACGTATCCTCAGTGTGTATAGTAACAAATATGAACATCAAGATATTTAAAATGAAACTGAGAATAAAGAAGGATACCCAAAACCAAGTCAGGTGCAGTTTTAGTTCTTGCTAAACTATTCAAGCAAAGTCCACTGAAGGATATTAAAATGAGAGACGTCTATAAAACCTGGGGCAAATCAAAATCAAGGAAGAATTTGTAAAAGCTGTTTTTCTAATTTCTTCGTTTTCTTTTTCCTTGTAAGAGGCTTAGAGCCTGTTTATTCCAATGATTCTTTCCATCTTTTTCTTGGCCTTTCCAGTGATCTTTTTTCCTCCGGCTTATTGTTTCTTACTATCTTCACTAGTCGATCTGGCATTTATGTGGTTGTTCCATTCTTGCCTTTTTCTCTTCTCTTCTAATTTAAGAAATTAATAAAAGAAAAACAACATCTTCTTCTTTTCTCTTCAAGTGTCGCGTCCTTTACAGAACATTGGTGATTCTTTTCTTACGTTTGTGTTTCCTAGCTTTAGTACACAAATATATAGGAGTCCCATAAGTTTCTATTTAAAGATTTCATGATCTTCTTTGCTTCTTTTCGGCGCTTCTTCAAGGCATATTTTACAAAGCGTAAACCACATACAACACTTCCGTTTGAGTCTTTTTGTTACTTGAAACTCCTTCGATACTTTTTTATCTGGGGACCTATTCCTGGCAGGTTAATTTGTAAATGCGAGCTGTACGTATTCATGATAATTCGAGTTTGCAAAACGTACACGTTCTTACAGTGAGCGGTTAGTTAGCATTCGTTTTGATATGCATGTACTCGTAATTGTCATTACTGTCAAATTAGAGTGATTAAAAAGAATAATTTTCTTGAATTTCTAATGACCGAAGAGTTTCTGCATTTACTTTACTAATAGTAATTGAGAAACTAAGTGATAAGAAGACCCACCCAGACAGTTAGCAAAACGAAAGAATCCTTTTGACGAACTGTCCAAAAGAGTTATAAAGATTTTCTGCAGAGGCATTAATACCTACATAGCATCCGAGCATAGGGTCACTGATTTAAATATCTCAAGAAAGCATCAGAAGGTAGAGCTGAAATTTCAGGGCCCGACTGGGAACAAGCTTGACGTGGTCCGAAGAAAAACTCGGTACTTCTTGATCGACCCGAACGTCCCTAGATGCTCGAAGATGTCCGACAGACCCGAGAAGTCCGAAGAGCCGAAAAGTCCGACAGGTTCTAGAGATCCAAACGGCCCAATAAACCCAAAGGGCCAAAAAGTCCAAAAGGTTAGAACGGCTCAACAGACTCGAGAAGCCCAAAGGACTGAGAAATTCGAGGAACCCGAGAAGCCCGAAGGGCCGAAAAGTCTGAAAGGCTTTAGAGATCTAAAAAGCACGACGGTTTAATGAAGCCCGAACGGCGCGCCGCGACAGACCTGTTTGGACCGACAAGCTCCAACAGCTCGGCAGGCCCGACAAGAGCGAATGGCCCGATTGACCAGAAGTACGCTTGAAAAGCCCTATAGATCTTTAAACTGAGACCCGGCCAGATCCGAATCCGAACTGTTTTAGATACTCGGATGGATTTTTGACTTCTCTTTACTCTTGTGCTCTTCATATTATGTGTATTAAAGATGCACATTAACATTTAAGCAGAAATCAAAACGTTTCTTTTAAATATAGAAATGCATAGGTTATGTCAAATCTGACGCATCGCATCGCAGAAGACGAGGTGTGCTAACAATTTTTTCTATATAGACACCGTTGCCATATCTTACCACTTCAACAAAAACCACCTCTTAAGTTCGAGTGGCATTATCTTTTTGTTTACTTCTTTCTGGCATTTTATCTATTTATCTTATTTTTCTTCTTTACGTAGTACCATTCCTAGTCCTGCTCATTCTGTTTGCTCTTTTGGCATACCGCTAAAAAACCAAATCTATTCCCACATTCTTCATTTCCTGTGCCTTTTCCTCTTGTTTTTGTAAATGTGGCTGTATTCACATTGTATTTCACAAGTTGTTGAAAAACTACTTGTTCTTTCGTGCTTATTTCTTGAATATTCTATGTAGGGGTATCCATGGGCCGGGCTTTCTAGTCGAGCTTTTACGCGGCCAGGCCCTTCATTTTAAAACTTTATTGGGCTTTTCGGGGGCTTCTCGGACCGTCCGGGCTTGAGTCGCTCGTGCCTGTCGGACTGTTTGATCGTTTGGCCCTGTCGGGTCTCTCGGGCTTACCTATCGAACCTGTCGAGCTTAGGTCCGATCAAGCTTTTCTGGCTGTTATTTCTCTACTGATCCGAAGCGGACGCTTTTTATACTGCAGAATCTTTTTCGTACTGGCTCGATCTGCTGTAGGAGCGCACACAGCTACTATTATAACTTTATGATCTTTTATCTCAAGTTCGAGTGGAATTATCCTTTCGTTCATTCTTCTTTGCGTTTAATGTATTTTTTGTAATTTTTTTTTACATAGTACCATTCCTAATCCTGCTCGTGCTCCATCTATTCCACACATTATTCAATTCCTGTGCCTTTTCTTTTTGCTTTTGTAAGTGTGACTATCCACATTTTATTTTATAAGTTGTTGAATATTTCATACAGAGGCATGTGGGGGTCGGATTTTCTAATCGGGCTTTTACGCGGCCAGGCCATTCACTTTAAAAACTTATCGGGCTTTTTGGGCCTTCGGTCGTTCGAGCCCGTCAGGCCTCTTGAACCTAGCAGGATGTTTGAACCGCTCGTGTCTGTTGGACTTGTCTGATCGTTTGGCTGTCGGGTCTCTCGGGCTTATCTATCGGACCTGTCGAGCTTAGGGCCGGTCAGGCTTTTAGGGCTGTTATTTTTCTACTGATCCGAAGCGGACGATTGTACTGCAGGATCTTTTTCGTATTGGCTCGGACAGGAGTAGTTTTCATACTAATCCTAACAAGCATAATTTTCATACTGAACCAAACAGAAGAATTTTCGTATTGTTCTGGTCCAAGAACTTCTCTGTACTGACTCGAGTGGGCGTTATTTTTGTATTAAACCGCAGCGGAAGATTTTCGTACTGGCTTAAACAGGAGTAGTTTTTGTGCTAACCCGGACAAGCATTAGTTTCATACTAAACCGAGGAGGAGGTTTTTCGTACTACACCGTAGACGAGACGGATTTCTTGGTCGAGTCTTTAAACGTCCCAAAGCTCGGGTTTAGGCCATGGCGAATCTCACTTTAAAGATTTATCGGGCTTTTCGGGCCTATCGGGTCGTTCAAGCCTGTCAGGCCGCTCGTGGCCATTCGAACTTTTAGGGCTAATCAGGAAGTTACCAGACTTTTTTCGGTCCATGTCAAGTTTATCCCCAGACGTAACGGGCCAGGCGGACTCTAATTCCATGTAGCTAAGTTGATAAACCGCTTCCGTAGCCGAGATCGTCTTAATTGATTTCCGTTCGATTTTTAGCTTTGTTACATTTTTTCCGAGTGTAAAGACTTTAGGCCTCAACTCCCAGTTACCCTTGGTAAGGGGGGACGACATCTCTCTTCGTCCGACCTCTCACTAATGCCCTGTCTGGCATGGGAGACCCTACTGGTACCTAAGCTACTACCGGCTTAGCTCAGAAGATCACAGAGGCATTTACACTTTACAACCTTTGAAAAACTTATAACATTCGTTCAGTAACGCTCAGTACTCATTTCTTAATCTTCAGCTGATCCAAGTTATTAAAAACTGATAATGATTATAGTCTACAATCTTGAGCAGCCAGAAATCTTCAAGTTCGACTTGATCATCTTACTTAACTGCAGAAAATTTAACGCGGCCTTAAAGATTCTCGAAGTGTTCTTGACACAAGCATTAAAGTCTAAAACTCTGTCTAAAAATATCAATAATTCAAAATTCCATCCTGGCATAAAAAACAACCCAATCTAAACAGCGCGATATATGCTCGAAGAATATAAAGTCTTAGGAGGAAAGGCTGTGAAAAGAATTAATCGAAAGATATAGTCTTCAGGGTTTATTTACCAAAATTGTATCATTATCTAACATCACTAATTTTAGCGTTTTAAGGGTATTCGGGTCAAAAATAAAAATAGACAATTACATTGCGCTTGATCTTAAAAAGAAATCATCTAAGCTTCTCAAGAAAATAACTTCCTGCTAATAGAAAATGCCTACACGTCGCCAATCCAAAAGTGTTTGACTATTCCAAAAAACATCAGTGAACCTAAAAAACATAATCCAAGAATCAAAAATATCACAGTGAACCAAAAGTGACGAAGATAGGTTATTAGATAAAACGATGAAAAGGAAGAGTTTTACAGATATTTAAAAAACAGGCAAATGCTCAACTTGCCTCTTTTTATTTCATTTTTTGTAATAAAACTCCATCAAATGGCCACCCTGCTCTAACATCACGTGTCTGATTTATAATATAAAAGACAACATCTTCTTGATAACAAGAAAGCAGGACAATTTTTACAATTGAAACTAAACCTTTTCTCAATTAAACAAATGTCATTGCCGATGTCGCAAAGCAACGCAAAAACTGTAATTTGTTTTTTATTTTGAGAAAAGAAAACCAGCTTGACTTCTGCTCTCTTTTCTCTGTCTTTTTCTGTTATAGAGTTGCTTCTCAAATTTATTATCTTGTTGTAAAATACATAATCAGTGGTTGATAAACATGCAATAAATACATGTGTAAACATCAGAAATACAGTTTTGCTAGCATGTAATCTTTTGGCCAATCAACCGGATGGTAGTTTTGACAAGCAATATTAATTCTATTTATTATATCATTCCATCAATCAATCGATCGACCGACAATTTCGGTTTTTAATTTACAGCAGTCTAGAGGAACCTGAAGAATATTTATTACTGTAATTTAGCAGACATGCAAATTAGCGGCAATCAAGTACTTTACGTCAAACAAAAAAGCTATAGATAAATCAAAAGTAATAAAAAAACATATTTGGGGTTCATTATCTAACTAACTCAATACATGAAGCTTTTTATAGCAACCGCACTTTTAGAAGAATAACATCAAGGTCAATAAATTTTTCAGTACAGATTAACGGAGGAAATGCAATAAGAATTTTCTAGAATTGCATTATTACTCATTTTTATTTTTATTTTTAAATTAAACTTCCTGAATTTAGCATAACTATCAAATGTAAGTACAGTAGAAACGAAACGAATTTGCTTGCTATTTCTATCATTTACGAATATGATACCGCCAATATTGTTTAACATCAAGATTACCTATAAAACCGATGATATTTAAATAACACAATATCAATGCGTCAGTTTCCTAATCTTTCGAGGTTATTGTAACCGGAAATGTTATCTGTGCAGTTTTGTTCCCAGAAGTCCGATTATTATTATTCATGCGCGTGCTTGATAATTGTCATTCAAGAAACTATTTTATACATTTTATTATAACTTGAAAAATAACCTTAACATTAACATTGATTCCCTTTTTAAAACCAACCACATGCATAATACCAATCAATGTTGCAACACCAAAGAGCTTTTGCATGCAAGACGCGAGTCACGAGTCTTATTAAATCAAAGCTTTTTTAAATCAAACAAGCGTTGACGTCCTTCAAGCTCCAAAATTAGCAGATGTCGAAAGTAAACAAATCACTTTAATGTTGAACCATTAGTCATAAATCCAAATTTCGCCCAATGTGTTTTTCAATGCAAATCACTATGTTGAAGTTTCCACAGTTGCTAGTTAGAAGCATGTCCTATTTCCGACGTGAGATTGATTTAGATTATTTATGTTGTAAGCGGCACAGATGTTTAACACACAGAAGAAGTTTATCTAATTCTTTCCAAAAGGGCGGGTATCCAACTTGTTTTAACAACTGCCGCCTTATAATAGTGTGCAGGGTTTGATGACCCTTGTTTAGATGTCAATTAGTAGTTATGTAGTACTAATCCTGATTGTTTTTGTGTTAAAAGAAAAAAAAGTTTTATTGCAACCATTCTGGTTTCTGACCTAGTTTTCAGGCTTTTCAGATTTTATGACCTACTGTTTGTGTACTTAAAGAATTAATTTCAATTTAATTTGTTCTGTTGCAAGAATTAGGGACACCTAAAGTATTAGTTACTGGATCGCAGAGCAGAGGCGTGAGTTAACTTTTTGTGCAGTAAATCATTCCCTTTTTAGTTTTTAATAGTAATAATTAGCGGTTGTGCTACTTTTAAGTGAAATCTAAATTTTGCTAATGAATTTTTACCAAAAATGAATCATTTTAACAGTTTTGTATTTTTTCTAAAAAATTAAGATTTTAACTTTGTGATGACTCACCAAGACATAAATCAGATTTAATTTTTTTAATATAAATTATCATGCCATTCATTTTATCCTTAGGTATTAATAAACACCATATTTAAAACATTTCGCTGTAAATCAATAGCAATTATAAAGGTAGGAGTGTAGCTACCTTCTTTGAGGTAATAATTAATGTAGACCGGAAAAAGATTTGTTTCATGTAACCCTAGGTGTCATTTAGTGTAAATTATTGCTCAAGTTTTCAGCTTTCAGATCATTCCAAGGGAAAAAATCCCTAAGTAATGACTTTTGTTGTTAACATATTGGAAGTAATAAAAAACTGAGTTTGAGTGATATTGAAGTTGACTGTTTCATCGAAAGCCTCAAGCTTGTCTAGCAACTACTTAGTAACAAAATAATATCCACTTGTCCGTTCATTCTGTAATAAGGCTCCTTTGAAAATCACTGAGTAAGTGAACCATCTTCTGATGATCTTTCAATATTTACTGAGAAAAGAATTGTTGTCCTCTTATCCTGAGGAAACTTAGTTTTAGTTTTGATCTTTTATCCTTGCATAACCCGAAAAAAGGTTTTTGTATTAATTGCAGAATCTCAGTGAAAACTTCAGGATAGTCGTACTGTATTTCAGTCCAAAGAAGTCCTTACTTTATGCCACGCCCAAAGAGTTTTCTTGTAACAACGATTGATCTTCCTTCCTATGTGGGAGGTTTTTGGCTTGGGATGTAAATAGCAATAGGCATCTTTTAAAGATTTTGAGATTAGTACGTTATTAAAATTTAGGATGCAATTTTTCTTTATATTTTCTAGGATTCTGTCACCATATATTTAATGCCCTTTTAGTTACGGCAATCTCCTTTGATTTCTTATTTATGGGCAAGGTAATATATCCCAAATTATTGACTCCGGCAGGATTTTTTCAGGAAGATGCAGAATATTTAATTGCATTCATGAAGGTCCACGATCAAGTGGCGTGGTTGAGCGGTTTCCGAACAAAACAGAATAAAACAGCAATCTCCGCAGATCCAGTTACTTCTTCTCCCATCCTTACCCTCATTCTTCCTAAAAATGCCTACTCTTTGAGATTTTAAAGTAGCACGTCCGTGAAAAGGGGAAGGAAACGTAGTAGCCTTCTTTTCTTCTTCAGACAGTTTGGTTACTCTTGACCACAGACTGTAAATCTGCCAGTCATCTTTTTCAGATTCTGTCACATTTTGATAAAAGGTAGACTAAATTCTTTAATTTTTGTGTTTTGTTTAATTTTTTATTTTAAGACTAACTGTCCTTTACATTAGAATTTCTGCCAATCCATCGATTATTAGAAAAGTAGGTTTCATTGTTTGATCACGGCAGTTTCTGATCGTTAATCAGAATCCAAAGCATTAATCAAACTAGACTCAGGGTCGATCTCAGACGTTAAGCGCACATATATGGGCGTGCAAAAACCTTAAGGAAGAGATAAATTGCATATCTGATGAAAGGAAAAAGGCAAATAACTTAGATACGTCGCAAAGAATTTTGCATGCGTCGTCATTAAACTTGATCATAAAAGAAGCCGGGCTCAAAAGCAAAACTTTTTGCAAGAAAAAGAGAATTAGCGTTTGATTTTGAACCTATTCTTATGGCATTTATGGTTTAAAGAATTACACGATGAGATACAAGTAAGTACTGTGTGTTATTTGATCGTGTTTTGTATCAGAGCTGCGTGTTGCCAGGAAGAATCAAGATGACTAACAGTCACTCTAATCAAGTTAACCTGCCACCAAGCCCGTATCTTCACCCCGGAGAGACCTTGATTCGCAAGACACCTCATCTCCATTAGTCTGTTCCCTGTATTTTTCGGTGGATTTCGACCAAGTCCTGACTGCAGTCATTTTTTTCTCAACCCTATCCAGACCGGTCCGCATTCCTGAGGTTTAGATCTTTCTCCTTACATCAATCCTGCCTCGTATTCCTGCGATTCCACAGCTCCGACAACCATCATAGCTATCAGTAAGTTTCCACGAGCGGTCGACACCACGCTCAAATACCCCATAGCACGAAATGCAGTGTTTGTGATTTTGATAACTGTTTTTTACTTATCTACACCCAATAATCTTGAACTGTCTCTCTACCAACTGGTAACTCAATCTGTTTAATGGAACTCTTTTGTCATTTCAGCATTTTCTGATGTGTATGGTAATTCAAGAGGAGGAGTTTTATAACTCAAATTGTTCTTTAACAAAGACAAATTAATTTAGAAGAAGAAGAAGATTGCGATAGTCAACCCTTTCAATGGTTCAGCAGCTTTTAAGGCCGAGTCAAAACTAATTTCTACCATCGTGAAATTTTTCTTTTCGTGTTTCATATTCCACATGCATATCATAGCATAGCCGCCAATTTGTTATTAGCAAAAAGCACCGATCAGGATTTTATCTAAAGGACTGGATTTTATACAAGACAACATACGGAAGACCCAAGTTTATGCCATCCAAAATCTAAGCTGATTGGCTATGACTGAGTTTCCAAACCTAAACCATAACATATAAACTCAACATTTTATCGACTAGCATAAGAAATCTTTTTAGAAGTAAACTGAGAGATAGATGGTTGCACTGAAAATGAGTAAGAATCATGAAAAAGACATTTTGTCTCTCTTATGGTCCACAGTCTCCAGTCTTTGTTCTTTATTCTATTACACACGTGCTTTATTTCCTTTAGCAAAATTCTATTGTTGGGCCCTCATGCCACAAATACTCTTCATCTGCGGTACTACTATAAACAGTCACACTTTGGTATATAAAATATCCAACGTTTGCTGTAGGATACGTTGAGTTGGAAATACAAGAACTACGAGTAAAAAACTAATGTCTGTCTGTCTGATCGTTTGGCCCTATCGGGCCCCTCGGGCTTATCTATCAGACCTGTCGAGCTTAGGACCAGTCAGGCTTTTCTAGCTGTTATTTTTCTACTGATCCGAAACGGACGTTTTTTTGTACTGCAGGATCTTTTTCGTACTGGCTTGGACAGAAGTAGTTTTCGTACTAACCCGGACAACCATTATTTTCATACTGAACCAAAGAGGAGAATTTTTTGTACTGCACTGGGTCGAGAACTTCTCCGTACTGACTCGGGTGGGCATTATTTTCTTACTAAACCACAGCGAAAGATTTTCTCACTGACTTAGACAGAAGTAGTTTTCGTACCAACCCGGACAAGCATTAGTTTCATCCTAAACGGAGGAGAGTTTCCGTACTGCACGAGACGGGTTTCTTGGTCTCGGCTCGACCCAAAGCTGTTCTTCTAAACGTTGGGTTGGGAATACAAGAAACTGCTGTGGCACTTTTTTTATTTATAGACACAGAAACCAGAAACTGCAAACTTATTTCATTTTCTGCATGTGTTAAGGCTCTTTTGACATTTTGCGTTGTAGCGTTGATGTCTTTTTTCTACATCTTACAGTCTTTCCTTGTCATCTTAAAAATGGTTTTTTGCAATGTTCGATATTCATCCTGTCTTTTTTTCAATTCTAATTTCCACTTTCCTGTAGTCTTTTCCACCCACTAATAATTTTTTTTCTTTTATTTGTCCGTTGCTCTGTTTCAAGCTTTTAATTGCCTATTATCAATCCAACAAGGTTATGTCGTTCCACCAACATTGAAAGCTGGAAAAACGGTCACAGCCTTAAGCCTCAGGAATCTCTCTTTTAAGTGCTAATGCGATAAGGAGCACCAAGCATCTCAAACAAAAAAGCAGGTACATAAAACCGCAAACTGTAACCATATTAAGGTAGAGAAAATCAGACAAAATTCTATGAAAGTAATGGAGCAAAAATTGATGATAAAGACGCGATAAAATTACGATTACGCCAGAAAAGTCAGGATGTCATCAAGGCGTTTGTTCTTGGCTACAGAAAAGACATCAAAGTTTAAACATTGATATTTTCGTCCTTCAGCAGCACCACCTAGCTGAATACTTATGCTGAAGCAGGATCAGTTTTACTCTATTTTGACCTGAGACCGGATCTTCCAAAACGAGGTTTTTAGGAAACTACATGAGTTATTGAATGTAGTGAAGTAGAATCAGACTGGAACAATTGCTCTTTATCTTTTTAAATTCCAAAATTCTAAATAATGGTTTGAAGATGAAGCAGAACAGAAAAATGACTTTTTTTGGTGTTTTGGTCAAAGACGACTTGAAAGAACTCAAATACATCTAGAGACTCGAATTAGATTTTTATAGTACAAAAGGGGTGTGCAACAAGCCAACTCACTTGGCGATATTTTCTATGATGTTTCTGACGGGAAGGGATGGAGTTCTGCTAAACGTCGACGCTTTTTTCTTTGTTTTTTGGTCTTTCTCCCAATCTTTTCCAAGATCTGTACAAAGGCTCCTTCATAGGTGAAGAAACTATAGTTATTCTACTTACGTAGTGCTACAGTAAAATTAACATTGAGAAGGCAAAAGCAGCAAAATGAGTCTTGGACACATGTCCCGTTTGCTTATGGATTGATGAATGGCTCTTCCTTAAAAAATGACAGCTTGGTGTGCATTTAATATAAGTGACTTACGTACTTTTTTTAACTAATTTCAGCAAAATTGCTCAAAAAATTCGTTCAGGACCATTTTCTGCACCACAATTGTTAATTAACTGTTACAGTCTAGAGAAATGTAAAGTTCCTCCGAAAGATATTTCTAATTACCCTGCTATAAACTACCCAGGAACTAAATGATGATAAAGTTATTGGGTGCATTACAAAGGAAGCTTTCGCTACTAACGTGTGCCAATAAAGTAGCTGGACAAAATTCGAACACTTTACAACACTTTATTAAGAAATCTTATGTTTTATATGTATATACAAACTAATATTATAATAATTCTACTTTTCCTTTTTGTATAGTGATAAAGGACCATTGTCTTCGATTTTGCGTAATTTTTCTTTGACGCCTTTAATCATGTGTCGGACAACATTCATGTCAACCTTTTTGACACACAGTCGAATTCTTCTGGTTAGTTCCTTGGTTGATTTTGCTGTCCATCCATTTTTATACACTTCTTGACACAACAAACTCCAAAAATCTTCGATTGGTCTAGCCTTGGGGATGTTTGGAGGATTTGCCTCTTTAGGTACAAACATTATATTATTATCATTTAACCAGTCAATAGTCTTTTTGGCATAATGACTCGAGGCTAAGTCTGGCCAGAAGATAATTTTATTATTAGCATGTTTTTAATTAATAAAACGCTTACGTTTGGCCAAGCATTTCTGGATATATGTCTCACAATTAATAGCTGGAGCCTTGGAATCTTGGATATACAATTGCGATATTTCATGTACGGATATTGCACACCACACAAGCACTTTCGACTCAAATTTAGCTTTAGCTGCAAAGCGGATTTCTTCTGGTGTATTCTTGATATCATCTGTATAAAACCCCGCATTTTGATCTCCATTGCTCCATGCAAATGTGAAGTATTTCTCATCATCTAAAATCAACGTCACATTTTCCTTGAAATAACTTCTTCTCAATAGTTGACATCGTTTGGAAATTTCCAGCAATTGTTTTTCGGTGTAACGCGGCACTGTCACTCTATTATGATATTTAACACCCATTTTCATTAAATTTCGTCTAACAGTCTCTTTAGATACTTTAAATTTTCTTGCCAAAGCACGATTGGATGTTCTAACGCGCTCCTTTGCGGCGCTTATAAGTTTTTTCAATTTACTTTTGTTTAGAATTGACTAACGACCAGGTTTTTTAATTCCAATAGATGATAAACCACCATCATATTTCGCAAAAATTGCGTAAATTGTACTACGGCTGATGTTCTCCGCTAAAAAATGGCGTAAAACATACTTTTTATCGTGCTGTCCAAGCATCTTATAAATACGTTCACGTAAATTATTTTGTGCTGCAACTTTCATTATGATCACATCAATGCTATATATATATATATATATATATATGACTATGTATGACAGTTTACATAAACAGAAACAAAAATTAATGCAATCAAGAAGCAATGCAACTAGATTATTCAGCTTGATAATTTGTCCAGCTACTTTGTTGGCACACGTTAGACACAATATAATCCAAGAGATCTGCATGAAAGATCTCTTCTTGATCAAAAGATGACTTTAAAAATACTCAACTGGGCGCTTTATCTCTTTTCCTACCCTTTTACATTTCTTTTTATTTGGTCTCATCTTGTTTTATTCATTCTTTCTTACTTATCACAGATTCTTAACCTAACCTAACAACTAATTTATTGTTAGATATTTTAACTCTGTCTATTTCTTATCTACTAAATGTTTTGATTAGACCCTGCAAACTTGTGTTTGGCACTGTTTATTCTGGTCGTTGGCTATGGTGGGTTTCCCAGGTGCTCTTTGAAATCTGCTAGTAGCTCTGCAATCAATGGATTCGTGATTGCTGAGGTTTAAGGATTGGTGGGTGGGATAGACCAATTGGAAATGCTGGAGCCGTTAGCGCTTAAGATTATGTCGGCTTTGCTCTCGACATATATCGCAGTACGAGTCTGCTCTTTTCCCAATTCTGTGCAAGTGGCAATTGAGTTCTACATGGGTGGTAAGTACACTGACCGTCACCAGGGACCATCTCGGCTGGGTTGCGATGGCAGTGGCAACTTCTGACACAAATCTGTAGGTAACCTTTCCATTGCTAGTGGCGTCCCATTCTTCCTGCCACTTGCAGGTGCTTATCTCTCGAAGATGGGCTCTACGGGCTGCTTTGCTTGGGAACTCAGCTTTTCTGCGTGATTTCAGTTTCTGCATAGGCATCTCTTCGCCCAGTGGGATGTGCAAGGGAAGAACCGACGATAGTTCGCGTTTCATATTATCTGCAATCTCTGTCCCTAATTTGCTATTCCATATTGAACTACTTACAGGGATTATCGCTCTGGTATACTATATGGTTCGAACTGTGGATCGGGAGATTACCCATATTGATGTAGACTATGTAGACACATTGAGTGTTCTGGCTGTTGTCTGTCTAATGTGCAATTCTAAGCTCAGTTTTAGTTTTTGTTTTATTTGTCGTCAGGTGTTGTCCATGACTATAATTGCTAGGCTATGGTTTCGCCTTCAAGGTTCTATCTGTTCAGTATGAAGACCTGTGAATACCTCCTTGTGGGAGCTTTTTTTCAGGTTTGCAGGAGGGTTATGGGGCGATTTTGGGTTACTGCTGCTTTTGAGATAGTGACCAGTTGGCTCCTTTTCCATTGTGACCGAAAGTGTCCCAGTAAGAGGCAGTGGTTTAACAGTCTGATGCTTTGTTATCTTTTACGTCTAGTATGGCGTCATGCTATGTCTTCGACTGTTATTTCAGTATCAATTTCGGCATTTCAACCGCTTGGCTGGTTTGTTCTCTTAGTATCTGTTGCATAGCGAAGTAAGTCCCCAGACGCCTTACCGCCAGATCATCAAAATGTGGCTGTATAGATGAAGTGTCGACTTTTGGCAGAATTGGATTGTAATTTTTCGAGGGAAACGACCACGCGTCTATAATGTTGCGGTATTGGAAACATTTATAAACATTTATAGATTTTTCTTATTTATTTTGTGCATGGTCTCGTTTATTTTGGAAATAACATAAATTATCGAAATGAATTTTTAGCGTGTTTTCGCTGATGTCCATTGTTATATTTATTTCTTTGACAATTATAGAATTTTTTTCATTTATTCGCTTCAATGTAGTCCTTCGAAGATTTATATTGGCTTCTTGGGAAACTCTGAATTGTTTCCTCATAGTTATAAAGTCATAATCAATGATTGATTTTATAAGCACGGTTCTATCTATTATATTAGTTATTAGAATAAACCTTAAGAAAAATTTAATTTGTAAGGCAAACAGAGATGAACTCAAAAACCATTTATAGTACCAGACAAGATTTCTAAAACTTGATTGTTATTAAAAGGGCCCTTAAAAACGAGTACGTATTCATACATATCACGCCATTACATCACTCCTTGAATGTTCTTGTTTGCAGCATTTCAAGATACCTTTAATTGTCTGACTACATAAAACATGCAACTTTTTTATCGTACAGAAGAAATATCTTTAATGATATTATGCAACAAAAACAAATGGTTACTGCAGCCAATTTGCATGCTTGTAATACGTTACGTTGAAGCTGTACATCTGTGGGTTATAAATGTGTGGAATTTTGGCCGTTTTTTGGTTACACTGCTTGGTTTTCGCACGATACTTTTAGAATTCCGTAAACAAAGATTTATGGATGAATCTGCTTATGTTATTCTTATATTTTTTACGATTTCGGAATAAAAAAGGATACGCATTTATTTATGTACTAATAGTGTAAACTATCAAACTGTAAACGATTTGGCAGATGAATTTCTTCTCCTTGAAAGCTTGCAGATGCTGTAATAGTAAAATATGGGAAGTTGTAATAAGGATAAATTTATACCACAGTGATTTTTTGCTTGATATTCTATTTAATTTACTTTTTTTTATAGTGTATAAATATCAAGTTAGTTAATGAAAACGATTTCTTCGGAGAGTGTTACTAATTATACATGTATGTCTCCAAGGATTTAAAATAGAATGGCAATGTTAATTGGGTTACATCTTATGTCATAATGTTGGCTTATCATTTCTGAATTTTTAAATAGTCACATACTAAGCGTGTAATCTTTTTAAACGAACCCTGCTATCAAAATAGAGCACGATATATTTATAAATAACTTTAATTGAAGATGAAAGTCGGAAAAGACAACAAACATGAACTTGTGTTTGCACATTGCATTTATTATAAAATTGTTAACCGTAATAATGATTCTTTATAAAAATAATAATCCATTGAAAATTAACAAATTAATAATAAATATCGTGTCTTACATAAATTATAATTTTGAAGTATTCTTTGGGTCATATCAATTAGGTTTAATCTTTAACCTTTGTATCCGTTTATAGTTTATCTACATTTATGTATATATACGTTTATTTTTAAAGAATAAATAATAACAATAATTAAAATATTAACTTTATTTAATTTTAGTAACTTTTTAAATATTATTACATAAATTGTTTTATCGCTTATTATGGCAGTTTATGTTTAATTTTATTAATTTTAATATAATCAAAGAGAAAACTTTTAAGCACTTCAAGAATGACAAAGTATCTCGAGAAGTACTAATTGTTAAATCTTGTGATATAATTGATTTTACGAAATCCTTGTTTCTCTTTCGAAATACTTGAACAAAGATAAAACCATTGCTTGACAGCTTGAGTTCAGAAGTTGATCCTTCATGACAGCGAAATTAGTTTCTAATCTTTAGCAATAACGGAACACCATGAATTCTACGACTTCCTACAAAATGCACTGTTCTAATTTTAGTTAAGAAAGTTAATGGAAATGAAACTAAAGAAACATTCAAGTCTGTAAATTTAGGGTTATGAGTTCAGTATCGGACCGAACGAAATAGACCCATCGACAATTCCTAAGGCATGGGGCCACCAATACTTAGTAAGTATGAGAAAAATACATAAAGCAATAGCCAAAGGCCGAATGCGGTAATGTTTACAAAGCTAAAGCCTGATTATTGGCCGCCGCAAGAGGCCCTAACGGAGACAAAGTTCGATTCTTACCGTTATAATAACTAACGTTATTAGGAAGAACGAACCGCGAAGTGACGCTTGAATCTCCTTAAGAATATTGAAAAGTATAACTTTAAAATGAGACCAATCAATTTCAAATTGAAGTCAATCAACATTCAAAATGAGATCAATCGACTTCAGATTGATACTGATCTGAGCCTAATGCTAAGTTGATTGGTCTCAATTTGAATGTTGATTGGTCCCAATTTGATGTTGAAAAGGTACGTGGCCTTAAGTGTAAACAGAATCTTGGATCCATGACAGCTTACCTTAAGAAAGTTAAAGAGTTCAAAGACGTTCAAATCGGGCAACTTGCTATGGCCAATGAGATAATTAAAACTGATATTAAACGCACCACGCATCATCCCGTTTACCATAAAAAGGCACCTCAAGAAATCCTGTCTTGGGCACCAAATATCTTAGCGCCAGCCACGCTCACATAATTATGGTAGTGGACCTGTGCAAGTAGTTTTAGATTAGTTCTCTAAGAATATTTAAAAAGTATGAGCAATGAAGTCAGCAGAGGAACGAAGTACAAGAGTACAAAAGACAATTCCAATTTTTTAAGGTTGTGGACCATTGGTGGTCTGGCGAAGAGCAAGAAGCCTAACCCTCAATCAGATTAGCTTCCTCTATGAAATTTACATGAAAAAAACCGAATAAGTAGCGTGTTATCAAAGGAGCAGTGAATAAACTAAGTGCGCGTCCACAAAACACCTTATTTGGGTAGGCTAATGGGTCACAGCAGGTGACCTGGTCTAATGTTCAACCAGATTAGTTTTCTCCAAGAAATTCAAACGAAGAGAACCTACAAAGCTCCATCAATGTAAAGTTTGATCTTACAACCAAATTACCTTTTTCAAGCTAAAAGAGGAGAGCGTATTATTAGTTTAGCTCTTAGTTCCTGTTTGATTTTTTCCAAAAAAACTCAAACGAAGCACAAAAGAACAGAAAAAATATTAGAGACAAAACGCGACCTAAAGGCAACCAAGACAACTCTTACCACCAACCTCGCTTTTCCCAATAATGTTAAAAAGAACAGAAACGATGCTACGAAGCAGTAAGTAGGCGCTGCGCCTGGCTAATAAGACAACTGAGACAGACCTTAAACGTACCACGCATAACCCTGTTTACCATACTAAAAGATTCTGTCATCTACGCCAAATACCCCAGCGCCGTCTTTTAGGACGTAGGACTTTTGTGGACAAATATGTGACGAAACCAAGAAGCGGCGAAAAAACTCAAATTTGAAAAAATAGAGCCTACGGGAATGAGTTTTACATTATTAAGGTTACAACTCTCTTTTAGTCTTACGATACACAAGAAGATTCATGAAGTGTTCAAAATGTTGCGCTATAGGAAAAAGTAAAGCACGAGGGAAGGACGCCATAGGTGTCCTTAAGCAGAAGCATGATCGTAGATGCGCGATAACTTACCTTAAGAAGTTTCAAAAGTAAAGAGAGCAGAACACAACATAGTAGTTTGTTTGGGTAACACTACAAAGCGGTGAAAGAACGTCCATTGAAGAAACAACACGATCAAACAGCGATCTTAATAGTTTTCTAAGATAACTAATTTTTAAGGTTATAACCTTCTCGACTTTTACTTATTCTTACCATAGATAAGAGGATTCAAGGAGAGTTCAAACCAGTAAATAACGTGGAAACGCCGCCATAGGCGGCTTTAAGCGAAAGCACAATTCAAGATCCACGAAGAACATTAAGAAGATTAAAAAATAAAGAAAGCTAAACCCGACGTAGGAGCTTTGCGGACAGCGCTACAGAACAGTGAAAGAGCAAGGTTCAAGGCAAGTTCAAAGTGTTGAACGCGACGATAGACCGCTATAACGGCCTCAAGTAGAAAGGTGAGAATTTTGTGGGTGATTAAGTAGCGAAGTCGCAAAGCAACGAAAGAGTCTAGAAGATAATGTTCAAATTTGAAATTTTTAAATTGTATGGGAACGAGTTTCGAGTTTATAGCGACTGTTGAATATGAAACTATGAAACACCACTGTTATTCTTGTGATAGATAAGAAGGTTGAAGGTGTTACCGCGGATCTACGTTAAAAAGTAAAAGAAGGGAAAACATGGCGAAGGAACTTTGTGGGCCAAAAGAGTGCGTCCTGGATCAAAAATACTCGTTGAGAATTCATAAAACATAGGGGTACCAATACTTATTAAATGTGAAAACATTAGGATGGGTTCTTAAACGTAAGAAGTTCTCTTTAAGCACCACATTAGGGAAGAGTCCCTCAAAAAATTTCTTCGTGACTTGTGCTCCAGTCCGACACTATATCAGTTTATTCTTTGAGATCTTAAGAGTTGGTTGAATTATGAAAATCATAAAATATTTAGACTGGGACAACTTCAGTAAAAATCAACCAGTACCAAGGATCACTTTATAGTATTAAGTGGCTTCACATGCTTATTCTTCATACTTATAGAAACAATATGGATACAATACAAGAAAAAAGATACCAGATCAAGAGAAGAAACCCTGTCTTAACTGAGAAAATAATTTCAAGAAGCAAGCAAAAGCATTTTCCAATACTGGACGTACTGCAAAACGGAACGCACACAGCGCATACTTCAAGAGACGCTATCAGATCTTCAGAGGAGGATAACGAGGAGGTTACAGATATTCGATATTTAAGAACCAGTAGTTCAACAATTCGAACTGAAAGAGGACACTGCAGTAGTCTCTTCTGCTGATATACAAAACGTCAATGGTGCGATTTGCTCTCACTAACTGCAAGTTATAGGAAGTAAAGTGTCGATGCAATAGACCTTTTTAGACAAATAAGAATGAAATTCGCTGCCTCATGGAAGATGGTGAATACAAAGACAGACCCGAAATGGCAACAGGTATTCATTGCGTGGACAAGAAATTCTTGAATAACGTTCAAGATATGTTACTCAGTTCCTAGGTTTTTCTAGGGTTCTGTTTGAAGTCCATAAGGGCTAAATGTCCAAGTTGATCTCAAAGCAATAGAGACCATAGTGACGGATCAGTAGTCTGCCTGTACCACTGTTAAAAAAAGCTTTGGAAGAAGTGAAATCGCACAAAGCAAGCACACGCGGTTGGTGTTCGTTTTTCAAGTGTCTTGATGCTCTTTTGTATTCAAATCAATGACATGCGCTAGAAGTGTGTTGAAATCTCTTATAACTTTTCCAAAGTCAAAGGCTCCACCCCATTTCTGCTTATGTTCATATTTTATTGTCACGATATCCCGCGTCCTCTGGGTAGATCTCCTCATCCTAGATCAACGACAACACCGCGCTTGAGTACTATTACCGCCTCCAGAATTGAACAGTTCCAACAAGATCCAAGTTTTAATCTCGGTAATTGGGTACCACACAATCCAACTGCCCCTTTTTACTCCGTTTACAAATTCAAGCTCAGGAATCATCATACTTGGCAGAGCCTATCGAGTTCCCCGCCCTGCAAGCGACGTGCTTTCTGTCTCAGACTTATGAAAAGCCAGATCCACCATCAACAATGCCTGCTGAGTAAATAGGAACGCCTGGAAATTGGGTAGTAAGAGTGGGGGCATTCAGCAAGGTGTTTTTACGTCCGACAAAGATGGTCTTGTTGGCAGAGGACAGCAACGACATGAATTTTCCGCTATCTTGAGATTTCCTCTTGGACCGACTAACTAGGCCAGATAGCGAGTACCTTTCGCTGCGATCTCCTGTCAAATTACAAATGTCCCCTCTCCACGGCTGAAGAAGTGCGTAGCCATGATTTAACTTTGACATGTAATATTGTGCGTGTGATTTCTCCAAAGCCTTCTCCAAGGCAGCTGCAGATGATGAGACATTCACAATTCAATTTTTCTTGCATAACAGACTTTGCAGAGCAAAGAAAGGTTTTAGATGTTAGACATAATGGGATAAAGATGAGAGCACCTCTTTCTCTCTTCAAAAGCTTAACTTAGCTGTCTCTGCTCTGGCTCATTGACTTATCATTATCAGGAGGGCAAAAATATCTATCTATCTTACCTGATAAAATTTTCAGAATTCTCTGAAAAATTGCCTTCCAAAAATACATTCCTCTTCGACCCATTGTTAACTCGAATAATTTACCAGGTATGTGTGTCTTACGTTAACTAGTTACACTGTAGTATTACCATCAGGTTTTAGCTTTAGGTTCTAAGTTGACCAATAAATATTTTATTTGCAGCTTCAGTTGCATTGTTATACCATACAAAAAATAATTTTAAAATTATTGAGCGATACTGTAAATGTTGTCTGGAATAAAAGATCAAACGATATTACGACGAGTATGCAGACCGTTTGGCATCATGCCTAAATAATTATGTGGAGATGAGTAATGG
Source organism: Ignelater luminosus (assembly GCA_011009095.1). NCBI lineage: Eukaryota > Metazoa > Arthropoda > Insecta > Coleoptera > Elateridae > Ignelater > Ignelater luminosus. The sequence continues at coordinate 593,144 of VTPC01090131.1, forward strand.
ATTTTATATGTTGGAATTGTCATAATACAAATTGATGTGCTAATAGTGTCTACTTTAGAAAATATAACACAACTTTGGCTGATGTGATTTTACCATTTATAGCTCTCTCTTTACGTATCAGTGCTCATTCACTTACCTTACGAGTTATGAAACTCGATATTTTGCAGCAAAGCCTGTGTCTATACTGCCAAGGGATTTATCAATTTTTCTATTGTTTACTATTTAGATAAATGAATTTAAGATGTAAGCTATTATAAAATAGAAAATTACAAATGCCCAACGTGCTATAACTATCTTATTACTTACAGGAAAGGCATTTATCATATTCATATAGCAACGAAATAAGACACTAAAAGGTGCTTACATGCTCATTAAACTATCTGCATGTGTGGTCATAAAAGATGTTCTTGACCTTAAGCTTTTTTTCGCCCTTCCTTGTTTTATTAGAGACCGCAAACTAATACCCAATTAAGATTTTTGCTTCGGGGTAATCTTGTTAATACGATATAAACAATAATGATTTAGCAGATAAACAATGCTACTTTCGTTTAACTGTTTAAATTGCAATTTCTGCTAGACTTTATAAAAAAGAAGCTACTTTAGCGTCGCTGTTTTTTAACTTGTAATTTCCTTAATTTTTTATTGATTCTAAAATGTAAACATTGAAGTTTTTTGAGCTATAAATTCTTATTTAGACAAATTCAGTCATTACCAACGGACCGACATTGTGCAATGATTAAAAAAAACCTTCATTTTTTTATCAAACACATGGTAGATCTTGAAACCCAATTATTCATCGTTTAAAAGTTCATGACTTGCTGTTCAACATTTTATTCTAAACGGTTTAATGATATTATTTCCCGACTGTATATTGTCATAAATATAAATTCAACCAGTTCGTACGGCAAAATTTCATTTCTATTTTTGGTGGCGGTGATTAACTTGTCATATTGTTATAATTTCATTTTGCAAATCTGTTAAGACATACAAATCGACATCATACTTATTTTTTTGCATTCAACATAATAAATATTTATACAGCTTAGCCGTTGCCAAATATAGAATGATTGCATAAGCAGCATCATTTCCGTGCATACTAGAATTGCGGTTTTCTCCGTTTCTCAATTAACATTATCGCGAAAAAATGAGATTAGATAGAAAATAGTTAGTCGTGCGACAATAAAGAAAAATCAAAACATTGAAAACCACAAAAATGTAAACAATAGATGTTTTAGTGTTATTTCCAGGAAGGATTACCGTAATGTCTATAATTAGACGTCTGGTTTAGTTTTAAAGTTAGAACTCGTTAAAATTACTAGATTGATGTTAACTATTTGATGAGTTGATTGGAAAATAAAAATAAATTTTTTAATTTAAGTTTGGAAAACGAATATAACACGACTGCAAATATAACGTTGACCTTTTCGTGTTGTTACATAAATTAGAAATAAATTACGCCGAATTATTATGTTTAGAGTTTTCAATTTGAAATCTTAATTGAATTTGTTCTTAATAAAAGAACAAAAACAAGAAATTAAAATTCGTATCCTCTTCTTGCAAAAGTGTATTCATATTTGAATTTGATCACGCCCATTTTTTCCCATTGCTTTTTTTTCTTTATTATGTATTATATATATAGAGACATGTTCAATCATTTTTGCCTTTGCCTCAATTCTTTGATGACGTGATCAGATTTTGATAAACAGCCTTAACTTCAAAAGCTCAACATTAAACCTTCATCAACGGTTGAATGTTAGTCTGCTTAAATTAAACGTTGTCTTGTTGGTAGAGTCGCTTAGACAGAAAAGTCTGTTTCTGAGTATCAAGAAACAAGAATGCAGTCCTGTAATAACCATTAAACCAATACAAGATTTGGGTCGTCATTACTCCAGAACTGCAAAGACTTAAGCACATTGCTGAGACAAATAGTGGAAAAAATGGAACGTGAATGACTTCCTGATACTGTCAACATGCCTTGCTGCAGAACACAATTCTTCTAAGTGAATCAGTTTTATCTTAACTTGAATGATATTTCCAACAGATTGGCTTGAATTTTGATAAAACCTACAACACTGAGTAACTGAAGGTTAATGACATGCACGGAATTTTATCTTAATTTGGCAAATCTGGTTCTAACATTCTAAGACTTTTGTGATTGTTAGAATTAAATTTCTCTTGTGCTAGACTATGCTGGGCTCAATGTTCCACCGGTTTTCTTTTTCATATTGTTAGGGTCTCTATGCAAGTCAGGACTGATAGCTCTAGCGTTTCTTTGGTCTGCATAACTTTATTTTTCTTCATGATCTGTATTTTAGAAGTTGTTTGAAGATATGGCAGACGTTCGTTCTATTTCAATGTTCCATGTCCCACCTGTATGACAGCAAATTGATTCAGTAGCAAGAGTTTGCTATTCTTTTCCAAACTTCTGATCTAAACGTCATACAAGAGCTATTAAGTTTTGCACTTCATACGTTGTAGTATTGAAAGTAGTATCTGTACTTTAGCAATAGTACTTAACTTCATTTATGTACAGGCCCAAAGTATTTAGCATCTGAGCAAACTGTACATTTCCTTTTGACAGCTTTTCCAAACAAACGTCTCCTTAATGAAGTCCAAAACCCTGATTCTCTAGTTATTTACAGCAGCAGGTAATTAGAGCTGTCAAAATCTTTGTACTTTTGAGAATTCCTGAATATACAACCTAATACTCAAAATATATAAGACTTGATACTGGAATAGTATATCACACACGTTAAAGAAGAGATTAATTGCATATCTGATGAAAGGCAAATGCAATAACTTAGATAAATATAAATCATAAACGAGAAACGTACTTAAATAACAAATCTTCGTGTAACAAGAAGAGAATTACCTTTTGACTTTTGAACATATTCTTATGACATTTATTCTTTAAAGAGTCTTTAAGATAAGAGATATACGTATTGCGTATTATTTGGTCGTGTTCTGGTGTTGGCCGAAAGGGTCAAAATGGTTGACAGTCACTCTATTCTAGTTGACCTGCCACAGCTTCGATAATCATCATAACTATCAGAAAGCACGCTCAGATTCCTCCAACTTCTAATAGGCGTTCCAACTTCAATACCTTCAGCACTACTGTTGTCTTCTTCATCATCCTCATCACACAAAATTGAGCTGTCTCTGTTACCGCATCTCTATCTCCACCACTACCTCAGTTTTGCAGTCACTGCTTTCCTCCGCGGATCAACAATGAATATGATGATGATAATGATTAATAGATCTAGTAGTTAATCACGATCCAACCTTTCCTTGTTTCACAGCAACCCAATTTAGGGAAGGAAACGCGAAAATGCGTAAAACAGTGAACTTACTTCTTTTCAACTCCAGACAAGTATTTCTTATAAGTTTAAAAGAATTTTTTTCTCACTTTATAAAAAACATTATCATAGGCCCAGAATACGTATAAAACAAGACGATTTGTCTTTGTACCAGGGTCGCCAGGTACATATGAACCGCTTTTATGCAAACTATAAAAAATCGTCCCCTTGTTTGCCACGGACACTCGTTGATGGGGGATTGCCCATGGACGCCTCTTTGATAGCCGTCCTTGTGCAGTGAACAACCTGCTTAGAATACTGGCAGATGGGATTCTCGTGTTAGCTTCAAATAATCAAACGCAAATAAAGGTTTTTGTATAGAATTTAGATTAAGACCAAGCATAATTACTGTTTCCTTGTTTTTGAGACAATTTCTGTTGCCAAAGAACGTATGACTGCTGGAAACGGTTTTTCTCACCATTTGGAAAGACAGCGGAAAGAGGGATTGTTGGTACATTTTTAATAATTTTCATATTGGATGAACTAATACCCCTGAATGGACGTGAGTTTTGGTCTTCTCAATATTCACCATCCTTTTTTTTACGTTTGATAGTCCAAATAAAACTGAAGCAAAAGCTCTTTAGCTCAAATAATATTAACAGACACTGAAGAAAACTTATCTTAAATTATATTGCTTCCTATAGTATTTTGATACACTTAATTTCGGCATAAACAAAAATTTCATCTGTTTATTTTTCACCTTCTAGGGAAGTCATGTTACATATCTGTAATAGACCTCTACAGGTTTCTTTATGCCCTTTGAGGTGTACAAACGTCTCAGACTTTTTGGACTTCCCGAGCCTTTTCGTTCCATTTGACTTTTGAGTTAGTAAAGTTATTTAAACCGATAAAATTTTTGTTTATTCATAGTCACTCTTATCTTAAGACCTTCAAGTTTTCTAGATCGGAAGATCTTGAATATTGCTTGGTGTAAAATATAAGGTCGCAAAGATATGAAGTTGCCTCAGGGCGCATTAGTTCCTAAGGCCGGGCCATCTAAAACGTCTATCTGATTATTTAAATGACGACGGCCCTGGCAAAGTGTGTATTAGATGAGGCACGTCAGTCATAATTAAGAGACGATGTAACAATACAAATCCAGAAATTTGAGCATTGTTTGGCCTTCTGTGGGTATTATCTGGACTTACGTCTTTCTGTTGCAGCTTTTAACTGAAGCATCGACTGAAACCGTAAGAATGACTGAAAAGGTCAATTCTTTTAAATTGATGCTGTCTTATTAGTTCTTCAAACTCCTAAGGTATCTTGAGAAATAACCTTACCTTTGTGCGTTTTCGTCGACTTAGTGCATATCGCGCTCCATGGACAATCAAAATCAGTAAAAGCTTCATGACGTAGGCCTTCTAATAATTTTTCTCTTAACACCTAAAGTGCCGAGATGGGTATAAGTTTTTCTCGTTTACAGCTGTATGCAGTGCGTCCGTCACCCATAATCGTTTGAAAACGTAGTACGAGATTCCTGAGATATTAGAAGTCAATCTGTATGCGGTACATGTCAAACGAAGACCATCATACATAATTTAATTCAATCAAATCCATTTACTTGGGTTTACTATCGTGAATCTCAAAATAACACTCTATACAAAAATATCTCTGACAAACATTGCATCAAAGTTTGGTCTTTGATAGCTTTCTCTTAGCTTCCAACCTTTCTACTAAGTATACATGCCAAGTTTCATCTTCCTTACTTTCCTTGTTTTTATTACTCTGCAGTTCTTTTTGTTTTGATTTGAAAATCCCCTAACTGAATGGGAAAAATTTCGTTTTGTAGTTATTGTACATATGTAGGACTACTATGGGAATAAACACCCTAAACAGAGTTTTGATATCTCACAAAAAGTCTCACATCACCCATGAAGCCAAACTCAACTTTGATCAGCTCAGGACAGTGGCAGAGCATCTCCAAAGACAGCATCTTTATTTAAATTCCTTGATTTTGGGCGTCAAGGTCCAGAGATTTTTTCGACTGCATCTTCTTTCTTCTACCAAGGAAGGAAGGACGGTGTAGGGCTCCGGGAGGATCGTATAAACAAAGACCATCAAAATTTGGTGAGCAGTTCCCAAGTTCTAGAAAATGGTAATGCCCGAAAAACGGTTTTTTACTCTTTGACACCCTCGTTCTCTGAATCTAGTGGTGATTGATGAAAACCTATCTGCGGATAAATGTAAAGTCATTCTTCAAGGGATAGATTGGTAGAGGCTTAGTGGACAACAGTTGTCTAGACGACACGTACATTCGGCGGCGGTGGTAAAGCTTAGGTACCAAAGAAAAACATTGATAATTCGGAAAATAAGGAAAATATTGAAGTTCGATCATATTAGTTAATCTACAATTTAACATTTAATCACAACAGGTTAACTTTTAAGGGCAATTAATTATGAATGGAAACTTTTACGGTTTTCGCCGTCATTGAGCACCATCGTCGCTCGTGGTGATCAGAAATATCGTGAGGATCTATAACCATTGGTTCTGAAGATACAGTGTTTCAAAAACTGTTTTTGACCAACTTTGGAAGGCTCTTTCTCAGTTCCTGTGTGGATGAAGAGCCTTTCAAAAGAGAAAAGTGTAGTGCAGTATTTAAGATTTAAAGTTAGGAATTTTTCTTGTTCCTATTAATCTTCATTTTAGATTAAATAGCAGAGGGCTTAAGGAGTCCCCTTGTCGTTTGCCTGCTGATATTGGTATTTTTCTGGTAAGGCTTTTATTGACAGATATGTAAGTGCTTGTGTTAGTGTTTAGTTCTTCAATTATTTTTACAATTTCATTTGGTATTTGTTGGTTTTTCATTATACTTACGTAGGGCATCTTTTAGTTTGACTTTGTCAAATGCTTTTGTGAGGTCTACGAAGCATAAATAAGCTGGTTTTGAGTATTCTGTTGCCTTTTCCACTAATTGTCTTAAGATGAAGATAGCGTCTGTCGTCGAATGGTTCTTTCGACAGGCCTGCTGTTCTTCTGATGTGCTGTGGTGCGTGTTGATGATGTCTCCGATCACCTTTGTAAACAGTTTCATGGTAGAGCAGAATCTCTGTTATTCTCTGTTTCTTTTTGTCGCATTTCTTATATATGAGTATCGTGATGCTTTCTTTCCAATCAGAGGGGATTTTCCCGGTCGTCATTACTTTTTGGAAAAGCATTGAGAGTTGTTCTGCTAGTTCCTCTCCCCCGTATTGTATCTGGATCGGGGACTTTTTGTTTTTTTTAGTTTGCTAATGGCATTTTGCAGCAAGTTTTCATTCATTGTGTGTCTTCTACTTCTTGCTCCTCTTCCTCGGTCTCAGTTTCACGTTCCGTTGTTCTTTCTTCAGCGTACATTTTTTGGAAGTATGTTGTCCATTCTTTTTCGTTATTGTCCATGTCTGTATTGTTTCGCTGGTCTCTTTTTTGCAGCGTCTTAGTAATTCCCTATATGCTTTTTTGCGTTCCATAGATGTCATGCTCCATCTCGTGAGAAAAATCTGCCCAGTAGTCTGACTTAATTTGTCTTATTTCAGCGTTGATTCTGTTTCTTATCGCCAGGTAGTTATTGCGGTCTTCTTGCGAGCTTGATGTTTTGTATTTGCTTTATGCGTTTTGTTTTTTTTTGTTATTTCTTTCGCTGTTGGGTAATACCATGGTTTGTATTTTGTTCTTCTTGCATTGCTGACTTGCCTCGTTCAGAGAGTTTCTTTTGCTGCTTCTTCGATGTTGTCTTTTACTTTCTTCCAGCTTTCCTCAACATCATCCTCCCGGTCTATCCCTCGGTGTCGGATTTTGTCTCTTAGTTTGTTTTTGTAAAGTTCTTTTGTCGATTCGTCTCTTAGTAGTTCGATGTTCAATTTTTCGGAACCGCTTTTTGCCATTGCAATGTTAACCTCATTTTGCCAAGGACCATATAGTGATCTGATCCTATATTTGCGGATGTTAAGTTTTTTACGTTTGCCTTAGAGTTGGTCCAGGTTATTTTGTGTTGTTTTATGCTTGAAGAATGTGTTGTTTATTTTTAGTTTGTTCTGTGTGCAGAAGGCAATCATAGCTTCTCTATTTTCATTCAGTTCTTCTTCGTTGAATCGTTTTTATTCCATTTATTGCCTCAGTGCCTATTCTTGCATTCTGACCCAATAATTTGTTTGTAGAAGATTATTAACTTTGTTTATTAGTATATTTTGTTTTGCCGTGCCTTTTTTTCTTTAGCAGATTGATTTTCATTTTTATTTCTCTTTTAATTCATTTGAATTTCTATTTTTTGACTTTCAAGCTTCTTTTTTTCAATTTTGCGTTTTGTTTTTTCAACTGGTCAATTTATTTTTGCAATTTTGCCATTTTTGTTTTAATTTTATTCAGTTGTGATTTAATACCTGCATTATTTCTTTGATAAATGTAGATTACACGATTTGAACTCGACTCGGTTATATTCCCTACAGACTTGTCTGTCCAGATTTGTCTACATCATGAGCGAACCTTAAAATAAAGGAGAGCTTCCATTCTAAATAACAGAAATTTGCATTCTATCTTGAAAAGTAATAAAAATGTAAGTAATACATATACATATGTTAGAGGCCACTAAAAACCGCGAAATTTTTTTGTGACATTTTGTTGAAATGAAAAAAACAAACTTGAGACTATAACCGAAGAAAAACCCAGAAACTATCACCATTGAATTTATTTTGAAAAGTCAGGCCAAAACTAATGTGCAGGTTTTTTTACCCATTCAATACCACGGAATCGAATCGAGCATAAAACGGAAAAAACGCATTTTCTCTATCCATTTTTCTGAGAAAAAGGTATTAGGCTCATTTAAAATTTGTTGTATACATTTTGACATCCTGAATAGCCCCTACGTAGTTGTCCCAGAACTTTATTAGAGTTTCTAAATGATTTAATTTAACCTAGATTATGTTTTACCAAATCGCATTCACCCACATAATGACAATTCATCTCGTAATACAAAAGAATAATTCAAAGATAGTATTCCTCGTAACAAATTACTGGTTACATAACACATTTTAATGGGTATGTTGTAATTTCTTTCACGATAACAAAATTCAGATTAGGATAACTGGAAAAAAAGGAACAAAGACAGAGAAAGCATCTATAAAAATGAAAGAATACCGTTTTATGGTAATGCCAACAATACGAGTAAGCGCTGCATTTATGAGCATGACTTCATCAAATAAACATGAAAAGTACTTAAACCCTAATAATAGAAATCATAAAGCGACACAATAAACAGCCAGCAGCGTTTCTTGTGTAGAATTTAAGGAAACATTCTTTTTGTGTCAAATAACACCGTATGGTCGATCAAATACCATAATAAGCGAATCATATGCGCGAATCCATCTGATACCCCACGCACGAGCCTCGAGATGATTATACTGATGATCATTATTAATTAAGCACGAGCATGCCTTTACTTTAATGAAAATGTTCAACACGTTGTTACATACTTTCTTGTGGAATATAATCTGGCGTATTCGATTTGGTCTTGATTTATTGCACTGCAATTTATTGTTCTCGGTATCTAGAAAGGCTTCTTTTGGAAAAAAAGCTCTAACCAGTATATTAGAAATGTAATTTCTTTAACGAGACGTGTAACGCAAGCAACGCGCAGCGAAATAATTCAAAAACTGTTTTATCTCTATGAAGGTCTTTTTATTACATAATCAAATGAATGAAACAAACAAGATTCTTTAAAATCACTTTGACAAAACACACAAAAAATGCCACTCAAGGAAATTGAAAGATAACCTTTCCTTTGAAAATATTTCGCTCACTCTTGACCCTATACACGAAAATATCCAAAAAAATCCGATTAAGAATCAAAAAATGTCACACATGTGCTAGATATGTATGTAACATATATCAATGATTTCTAGAAATATTGAAAATCCTACCAAACTGTATTAATTATAATTAATAATAGTCAATTACGGTGGTAAGGATTAAAAATTGCAAGACATGCAAGTGGGCGCCGCAAATTCTGATTAATCACTTCAATTTAATGAGTTTTTCAGAAAGTACTGCAATTATTTTACATTACATTTATTGTCAATTAATTACATATTATAAATTGCTGGACATTCTGAACCATTTTCAGTACAAAGGTCAGATGACATAAGTTTTGTGGTGCACTTGCACATGTTTAAGAGCAAGTTCTTGCTATATTAGGTAATGGGGTCGTCATAACTTATTATTAATGCCTGCATATAAAATGGTGTTTTACATGCACATAAATATAATCGTGCATATGCGAAAACATGTTGAACAAGTTCGTAGACGTTCTCGCAGACAATCTGTAAAACATCTTGAACTTCTTGCGCGAAAAAATAGCCGAGTCGCTTCGTAGAAATAATACTTTCAACTTTCCTTTAACCAGACGGTATGTTAACTTTGTGTCTATGAGAAAACAATAATTTGTTGCGATGGTTTTTGTATTAGGTAGGAATAAAAAGTTGAAATTACATGCGTCAGAGATACCGTACTGAAAAGGCTATTATAGGACTACAAATTGGGAGGCGACATACAGTACATAAATCTTTGTAGTTGACAAATTACTTGAGCGCAACTCTGTGACTGTTTAATGTACGATGAGATTATCCCTATTTGAAATAATTTACATTCCAACCTTTATCATGTGGAACTATAAAAGGAATTTTTAATTTTTTTTATTTGTAACCAATATTAGTGATTTCATTATTTCGAAATACAGTAATTAAATTGCTACAAATGTTCTTTTACAATGAAAATCGAGCTGTAGGTATTTCAAATCATATAATTACTTTTTATTTTTGCATATAAACACAAAACTGTTCTTTGCTTGCAAAACATTCTTCATCCATACCCAGATGGAAAACGAGGCATCAAAGCTGGTCAAAAACAGATTTTGAACCGCTGTATCTTGGAACCAGTGGTCATCTGAAATTTTCAGTAATTACCACGAGCGATATTGATGCCCCAATGAAAGTGTAAACAGCAAAAGTCTTCAGTTACTACGGGCACCAAAAGACTCCCAAAGCAATTGGAGCATGTGCAGTTTGATACTCTTTGGTTTTTTCTGGAAGGTTATTTTTCTCTGATATACCTCCGGAACTGATTTACGTTACTTTCTATGGCCGTACAACCCTTGTAGAGTTTTTGCCTCCCTTATGATATCCTTCACTGCTGTCTATTTCTTGCCGCTTCCACTCAATTTTCTCTTGTTTCTAATTCTTCGAGATCTCATTTCAAATTGCCTTGGTTTTCCTGGGGGTCTACGTACTGTGGGTTGTGCCTTAATATATTTGCTTTATTCCTCTCTCTCTCTCTCTCTCTCTCTCTCTCTCTCTCTCTCTCTCTTCCAGCTCGGGTCACATGTCTTGATCTATTTCGCTTGTAATTAGACTCTGTTGTGTTAATCTTCTAATTTCGGCATTTGTGCGTCTTCTGCACATACCTGTCTCTTCATCCCTAACTGGTCCCAGAATTGTTCTCACGATTCGGTTTTCAAAACTGTCAGAGCAGTCTGACAAAAACTTTGCAGCCATATAGCATTACTGGCTTTATTATTGTATTATATGTTCTAAGTTTGAGTTCTAAGTTTCAGTTTCAAGTTATACAGATTGTCAATTGTCGATCTGCCTTTACCAAATTCACTTTGGTTGTCTGCATTATTTTCTTCTGCATAAGGTTTTGGTCATTTCAATAAGATATAGGATAACATCTTGTATACCGTGGGCAAAAGTGAGATTCTCCTATAGTTTGTGCGTGCGGTTTTGTTGCCTTTTTTTTGTATATTATAGGCACAATTATTGCCTCATTCCATTCTTTTGGCATGATCTCCTCTCTCCATATTTTGTTTATGAGTTCGTGTATCCTCAATGTCTGTATCTCTCCTCCATCTCTAACCAATTTTGAAGTAATATTATCTATTCTCGGAGATTTTCGTCTATTTAGTTTTCTTATCGCTGCACAGGCACCTTCATTTCAGGCTGTGCCGTCAGGTACTTTTTTTTGTTCTACTTGAATATCGTCACCAATTGGGGTATTTAGTAGTACCTTAAAGAATTCTTTTCATTTCTCTATAATTTGGTTCTTGTCCATTAATATCACATTTTTTTGCTAGCGAGCTAGCGGGTTGCGGGAGAAATCCACGCCGGGAGAGATCAGTGCCGGGATACTTCCGTACCGGGAGATATGCGTGCCGGGTAAATTCCATGCTGGGAAAAGTCCATGCCGGGGAAAGACCGCCGGGAGATGTACATGCCAGAAGAATTCCGCCGGAAGCTGCCCGGTTCCCGAGCTAGCTTGGTATAGTGGGTGGTGTCGAACTGGAGCACTGAAATATAAAGAAATTTCTCCGACGGGCCTTTGTCTCATGTGTTGCTCCCATGTTTTATAAATTCTCAGTAGGCCTTTCTGGTCCGGTCTGACACGGGTTGTGTCTTCAACGCAGACAACTCCTACGTCTTGTCGTTCTTTGCCTTTAACCTTCTCAAAGTAAGTTATTTTTAATCTAAGATCACGCTTTAACTTGACCCCGCACACCGTCGTGCTTCATTTACTCCATCAACGACACCTTGATCTCATCTTGAACCTTTTTATCGTCTTAAAAGTAAGAGAGACCTATAACACTGTTAAAAAACAAGTTTAGCTTTATTCATTTTAAATTTAAACCTTATCTACTTGATCATCCCATAAGACAAGGATCTTCAACATCTTTATCTATTATAACAATAACATTCCCTAGAACTTCGATAATATCAAACTGGTTCCCATAAGATTTAATAATTTCAAATTCGAACATTGTCTTCTGGACATGCTATAACTTCAACTTGCACTCCTTCGTAGCTTTGTGGCTTCGTCACTTAATTATCCCCAAAGCTTCTAAGTCTACGTCTTTTTACTTTTTTACCTTCTTATGTTATCATTAAAATAGAATTACGCTTCCACTTGAGGCCACCTATAGCTGCTCGCTCTCGCTGTTGATCTTTTCCAATTACGTCACTTTCAACGGATGTGCCTTGAACTCGCCTTGAGTTTTTTTATCTATAGTAGGAACAAAAACGACAAAGAGGAAGAGAGAAAGAGGAGACCTCAAAAAATTAATTTACATGAGAAAACTGTAAAATCACCGTTAGAGCACGTAGTGACTTCAATAAGTCTTCACCGCTTTGCAGAGATTTCTACATTGTATTTTTATTATTTTTTTACTTTTTACCCCTATTAAGGTTAGTTATCATGGATTTAGGATCGTGCACTCGTTTAAGGACGCCTACGGCGGCCTATCGTCGTGCATCGCTGTTTTTAGCACGACTACTTATGGTGGTAACACCTTAAACTTACCTTCAACTTTCTTATCATCATAAGAATGATGAAAATCGCGCTGATTTAAGAAGAAAGTACTATATTACAGGTATTACTTTCAATACTACAACGTATGAAGCACGGAACTTACGTTTCTGTACAATGTTGTATAGTCAGGAGTTTGGAAAAATCAGAACAGAAGATTCTTGCTATTGGATCAATAGCATTGAGTCCAGCATGGCAGTCTATCTCAAAAAATTAGTCTAGGCATCACAACCGTTCCAGCCAAGACGCATAGCTTGAATTTTTCTGAGCTAAGCTGTGCTGAGTTCAATGTGAGCAGGGACTTAGAGTCTTTAACCTTCAATTACTCACCATTGTACGTTTTATCAAAACTCGGAATGTATGTGTCTGTTTTAAAACAATTATGGTTGATTGTAATGAATGTATTGACAGAATTAGGACGATTATATCTCAAGCATACAGTTACAGTTCTCGATGTATTTTGGCCTTTCCGATGTGATTTTAGACTTTTCTGAGTCAGACCTTTTTACTGCTGATAATTCAGATAAAATCTGAATAAAACTTCTAAGCCTAAAAGATTTCAACAGACATTCAAAGAGTATATTTCAGTTCGATTAAGTTTGATTCAGAAAAAAGACGATGCTTTTGAAAATACCTTTTGTATAAGGATCAAAAGTTCTTGCTGATAAAATTATGAGCAGTAGAAGAATTTTATAAGTTTCTGACTTTTCAATAAGACATGACTCATTACAGCGACTCTTGGATGACGAATTGAACTGTAGGAGTTCCGTTTGGATAATAATAAACGAATTGTCCTACTATTAACTGAGAGCTATTGAATGCATGGGCGGATAGGTTGCCTCAGGCATATTGTACTGACGCACTGACAACAAATGGTGGTGTAGGCTAGTTTTTAGCCTTCTCGATACTACTTTTATAAACAGGTACATGGTTTAGAAAACACTGAACCCAGAAGAAAATATCATCCTTTTAGATTTCAGACGAGGAGTTGGTAGGGGTCTGATGAATTCTCTGTGAAGTTTCTCTAGGACAGATTGTTCTAGTCCTCGGTCTAACTCAAGAAGTAGTCCTGTAGGTACTAGAACTAAAACGCAGAAAGTACAACTACAGTTTGCTCAATGACGTTAGGCTAGGAAACACAGCTGTGCTCATTGGGTAATCTTCACTAAAAAAAGAAATAGATGTGAACAATATTCATCATTATAGCTGTCGAGTTTCGTCCTCATTCAGCAATGCAGTATGTAGCCAGCCATACGTTGATCAAGACGATCAACAACGCCTCCTTTATATTTGTTGTAGTCTACAAACAATTGTTTCGTGTTTCCTAGCCTTGTTCATCTGACGAACTTGGTCGTGGTCGGCTGCATCATGCATATTACTGCACGCTGTTACAGCTCTTCCTTTCATTTTGTAACAGATACCTCATTGCATACAGCAGATTGGTTTATAGCCAATTCTTTGTCTTCCAACAACGTTTGTTTTGGAAAATGCTTTCTTGTTTGGCGAATCGTCCCACAATCAAACAGTCCCCTATCTGATAACTTTTGCATAAGTGGTATTGCTGTGACGAAGTTGTCAAAATACACACAGAACCCTATATTTGCCAACGTTTTTGATAGTTGCAATACTACACGTTTGCCGTACTGGCAGACTCCTTTCTCTGGTAAACATTAAAGCAGCACAAATACCGTCCAACAGAATAAGCCTAGGAACATATCTTGAAGCTATTTTTGATAGGCTTCATAAGCACGTACTCTTTTAAGCTTGACCTGCCTTTGAAGACAATCATGCTTTCATCTCCAGCAACATTTCTGAAATGCAGCTTCTAGAGGTCTTGGTACATTCGGATCGTAAGTTTTATCTTTTACTAAGTCATCGGAACCGTCGTAATCGTCATCGACATTCGATTAAAATCAAGTTGTTTCCTTTTTCTTAACAGCTTCGGCGTTGTTACACCCGACAAAGAAGATGACCCCAATCTTGAAGATCCTGTACGGGTTCCTGTCCTTGAAGTCTCAACTTCTCCGACAATCTCATTATCAACTCCTTAGCTAATTCCTCATCGGTGATCTAAAAGATGTCGGAAACAAAATCAATATCGCTCTTATTACGTTTTGTAAACAAGCTGCAAAAGGTGAGAAATACTTAAACAACTTTTTCGGGATTTGTTGATTACTTACACTACAAATCTAACTTTTTTGCTCTTACTTTTTTGGGCTGTCTTTATGACTAAAAAATTAGTCCAGTCCAGACTGGCACCTCAAGATTTCTTCTAATTCCAATAAGATGCGAGAGATGGCAGCTGAGTAACAATCTGAATGAATTTACCTCAAATCACTTCAGGCTATAGAGCGACGAATATAGACATTACTGTCTCTGGTATGCCTGTCTTACCAAAGAGCTTTAAAGGGTTAAGTACCTAATCCAATTTAATAAATTTTCAATCCTGACGGGACAGAAATGACGCTTGAAACCAGACAACCACTCTTAAGAAAAACTTTAAGAAATTCTAGATTAATCGATTTGCAATTCCTCCCGGCTTGTTGGACGCCACATTTGCTATTTTTCTGTTTTGTCAATACTTACCTTGTCTAGATACAAATACTTATCAAGACACTTGAATGTGATTTTGATTTTGGATCTTTTTCTTTATACTCCAAGGGATTAAAGTGAGATGTTAATCTTGAGACTATAAATTATCGAACGGCAAGGGAAATAAGCACGAATTAGAAACATAATTAGAAAAAATCTATGAACATAACCTCTAAAAGTTAACTTCTTTATCATTTATGTCAGTTAAATATTATTAAATAGGTCCTTTTACGTTGTTTACCTCATTTCATTCATAAAAATAATTAAAAACCTCAAACGTCAAATTATTTTTTGATTTTACATTTGGCATTCCATAGTTACTAGCCATAAAATTTTGGCAAGTATTAAAATGCGCAATGCAAGATTTATGCATTTCTGTTATGTCTACTTATACTTAGTGTTTAGTAGTTATTAAAGACCTACAGCTGAAAACTATGCCAGAAAAGTTGAATTATAGCTTGTTTAATAATGTAATAAAGAGTTATAGAGACATTTTATGGTTTAGTCAATAAAAATGGTTTTTGTTCCAATGAATTGTACGGATCTGAACTGTTTAGTCGATTTTATTTCATTTTTGACTTCCGTATGAACTTGTATCTAAAATTTTATTCCCCTCAAGATCAAATTCATGGTTATTGATCCAAAAAGTGTTATGATTGTTCAGTGCATACAGATTGAACGTGATCTGTGCATTAATTGGACACACAATGTCTATTGTTATGTATCTTTCGTATTATTCTACAAACGTAGCTTTCCGTTTGAAGGATTGAATCTTTCTAAACTAACTAAATTTGTAGAACTGACAACTGATGTGTAATTATAAAGAACTCCTGATAAGACTAACGGTTGTAATCTTTCATCATTTTTTGATTCGAGTTAGGGTCTGGAATACGTCTTTACCTAAATCTTATCATTTAGGGGTAGATTCTAAAATGTTTATGTTTTGTTTAATTTTAAAAACGTTTGCTTTGATCTTGTTTAACATATTCTTTCTTCCAGTATGTACTATAATTGTAATTAATATGAGAAAGCAGAAGCAAAATTCATTCAGATCTCACGCCGAACAATTTAAAAATACAAGTGCATTCTAATTTCTAACTGTTTAAACGTTGTATTGGTTTCCATCTATCAGCACGGTTTTGCTTTATATTTTTAGGTTTTTCAAGATGGATTTTGAAATCGTGTAAATATTTACGCCTTTAAGTTTTCAGAATAGAAACTATTAATAAGTCTTTGAACTCTCACAGCATTCTAATGTTGCAATAGTTTTAGATCGTGAATATAAAAGTAAATGGTTATTGTTCTTGTTTTATTTGTTGATAAAAAAAGTATTAAATAGCCCATTTGTAAATGGTGAATATCAATAATGAGCAGATGGTTTTTTGTCGTAAAATATTTATGCTTGATGGTTATTGCTGAAAATTCCAGTTTTACATTTTATATGTACTCCTTGTTTATTAATTATTACATTGTTGAAACACAATAGTTAAATCTATTGTTAGTTTTATTGCCACGAAGCGCTTAATACTAATAATAATGATTGGATGAATAATTTTGACTGCTTAAGCAAACACACTTGAATTAGCATTTTAATAATTAAATGGTTTCAATGTTTTTATGTTCACAGTCAAGGGTAATTATATGTGTAGTGCTATTGTAGATATCGAACCTAATTGACTCATGACCTCCTCTAAGCAGAAATACATTCCTTCCTTTAATAATAATGGTTTATATTGTAGTCTCCGACACGAACTTATCGCTTGTAATTTGCTGCCGATGAACCTTTTCAGACGATTTATTGATATTTAATTGCATTATTCAGCATGCACTTTTATAATCTTAACTATGCACCACACATCTGCAACCATATGTTTTTTTGTTGTACACAGAACTTAATTTCAACACCTACTTCAATTCTATTTATGTAAAAACTGTTCCATAAATTTTGAGTCAAGTGAAACCTTCCTGACCAGCCTAAAGCGTTTTTGTTTAAAAAATGTAATGAAATCGAAAAATTCTTCAAAATCTTTTATGTGGGTGTATACATACTACACTAGGTTAGTGTGTAACTACCATATGTTTAAAAGATTTGTTGATTAAGGTGGGTGTGACCCTGAGATCTTGTAAAACTATTTAAATTCATATTAACGTGACAAGTTTGAAAAGTTAGGAATTTAATGCCTACTCAATTCTATTAAATTTTTATTTTGTGTGTATTATTATTATTATACAGGATGTGCTAAACATTTTAGTGACATTTTAGACTGCTTGGTTTTTTGATTTGCGTTTAAGAATCTTTAGAATTAGGTCACCGTGGCATGTGCTTATTGTTGGTTAATTAAGGTTAATTAAGGTTTAGATTCAAATGCTACAAAGACAGTTAACCATTAATTGTTACACAAAAAAAAGAATGAGCCTACACAAATGCAAAGCAAGAAGATGGAAACTAAGGTCAGTTAAGACTATTGAGGAAGACTACAAAAATAAGAAATTTAGAATGATTTTGATCAGAACTAGCAAATGATTATCTGATGACATTCTTGAAGTGATGTTTAACGTCTCTTTCAAGCCATCGAGGTGTGGGGCAAATGCCATTAAAAGTTTTGAGAAACAAGCTTGTTTTATTGATACTGACTTGTGCTGCTCTACAAAGATTGAATCTCCTCCATTTCAAACTAACAAAAACATTTAACCAATCTATTGCTCCGTAGTAGCAAAATGTTCCACTAAACAAGTAGATTTGTCGTCCTTCAAATCGGCTCTACATCGTTAGTCTAACAAAATATATCGGCTAACCGCACTCATTATCTTGCTTGCTAACTGATCATAGGGTACTACACATGTCGCCGGATTTGCAACAAAAGATCTTCAGAGGTTTGTTGTACTTTGGCGTTCAGTTGAAAATTAATGCATCGATGTCATTTTTTTTTCAAATTGGTAATAAACAAAATAATAAAAGTGTCAAGGCCCTCAAGGTCATTTTCTTCGACATAAAAGCGTACTTATTACAAAGCCTGACACGTGAAGCTTCTTTACAAGCTCCTGGCCGCTTGCATCTTCTTTCCTTTACTGGTGGGTCAACAAGCAACTGTCACGCACTTTCATCTCCGCGTTAGTTTCCCCCAAGGCCCCATCTTTTATTGCCATGGCATCCCAATGGGCCAAGTCGATCATAGCCACACAGTCGTCAATTTTTGGTATATGAACAGGGTTCTGTCTCATCTGGATCAGGTCTAATTTTATCTTTTTTTATCTGGACCTCTGTAACAGCGACCTATCTGAACGTCACTTTCTCGTTCACTCTCTATTGGTCAGAGTGACCCGTAGGGCATTCGAAACTACTAAAATTTGAAACCTCTTTACGTAACCAGACTTCATTGGAAGGAGAGAGCCGTCTGCAGAAAGATGCAGCACCTCAGGTTCCTTGCTTCGCATGCCGAAAAGAAAGTCTAAAGACTCCCCAGCTACTTTAAATTAACTGATATTAGATACAAAGACAATCGTAGCAGACCAATAGAACTACCTTTCAAACCAACCTATTCACATCTACCTTAGCATGTGTGCACTGCAATTTTGCATTTCAGTGCAAAATTCCATTCCATTGGCTAAATGAGAGATACAATCTAAACCATCCGGCCTGCCGCCTTTGGTGGCTAAATGAATGTCGATTCGACTTGACTTGATTGGATTGGGCAAAATGAAATGAAATATGCGTCTTGACATTCACCATCTATCATGAAAGATTTTCTAATGTGAAGAACGTTTTACTGATGCTTCTGATCTGTCTAAATTTGCTTGATGCGTTTGTGTAATGAATTAGATATCCTTACGGTTCAGCTCTTTTCTTTGGCTGCTCTGATAATTCAAAGCAATTCAATAACTGATAGATGACTGAACCTCATAAGCGACTTGAGACGAACAAGTTCTACAAACTGTATTTAATTGATAATAGGAAGGATAGGAGGATATAAGTAAGTTTTGCAATAGGAATACAAAAAGGAAACCAAAGAAGGAAAGAAGAAAAATGTCGCGGAAACAGAGAAGAAGGGCAGATTGTTCATGGCGGTATCAGCTTTATGACCTTTACAACTGTGAAGACAAAACAGCTTTCTCTTACATACAAAATATTTTCTATTGTAATAGTAGACATTGTAATGGAGTAAGAGGTACCAGTCCTAATGATTCAGATATCGAAAAATCTTGTAAGACCTCAAACTTAGAAGTTCAGATACTATGAGGAAGAATCTTTGTAGAGCGTCTTCTGATATGGTTTTTGGGATATTGCATCCGTCAACATAGCTGTATAATTTTTTGCTCCATCACAAAATTTCATTTTACTGACTAAAGAAGAGACAAATCCTACACAGCACGATCAAACGTTAATTTAACTTAACTTGATAAATTAGGCTAAATAATTTGAAGCAGAATATGGTAATATTTCAGTCGTGACTTCTAACATGAACAATTCGCTGATTAAAATGAAGAATGTTGGTTCTAATCTGATCCGGAATTGTTTTTCATACATCTCCACGGTCCAGTTCTTCTTTTTGGCTGACCCTGTAAATAGAAACACGTAACTGATGAATGACTAAACCTCATCTAATGGATGACTAAACTTCATGAACAAGCCCTGCATACGTATATGATTTTAAACTTCCTATACCCGAAAGTGCTGCAGTATTTAAAGCTATTAAAACAGGGCTCTTTTAAGAATTCACGTCACTTTTTTCTGTACATGGTTATTTGTGTTAGGATTTTTAGCACACTGTTGTTACATGATGCTTTTGGTCTTCTTCTTCTTCTGTGTGTACCCTCTAGTATCTTGGCTTTCCAAATCCTCTTAACTTGCCTATCTCGTTTAGTGCTATTAGTTCTAGCCTCTCCCTTATCATTTCATTCCTTATTCTGCCTCGTATTCTTAAAAACTCAATTTTTGTCGCTTGCAATCTTGATCTTTGTCTCTCAGTTAGCTTTCCTTTGTAACTATTTGTAATTTCTTTTAGTTTTTCCCAAAATGTTTTTTCAGCGGTGTCATCTTCATTTGGTGCATAACAGTTAACTATCATTAGTAAGTCATTTTATGCATTTCAGTTGTTACGTTTAGTAAAAGTTCAGATATGTATTATCAGTCTCTTTTCTCACCAGCACGCTTCTCCTATCAATAAGTTACCATCCTCTATTGTTATGCTCCCTGATCCCCTTTTCTGTTTCTAATTATTTTGTGATTGTTTTCTAAGTACTTCATGTTCATTGCCCTTTAAGCTTCTTGTATTTTATGTCCCCATTTTTTAGACTGTGTATCTTTAGTCGTCTTCGTTGCTGTGCTCTTCTTCTTTCCAATCTTTTCTTTATTTATAATTACTTTTTTGGTTTTTGTGATCATCTTTCCTTTCTGCATTATTACTTTCCTTAATTCCCCCACTTTATGTGCATCAGTCACGAGTTTCCTATTTCCTACTTTCATTTTTAGTTGTAGACTGAAAAGTATAGAGAAACGCAAGTTTCTTGTGTAAAAGAATCTACGTCTAGCGTGGTTTGGTATAGTATGAACTCCATGTTTAATTTAGCGAAACCTTGTCAACGTAGACATTTTGGCACAAGTACTGACTTTCTTGTACTTACACTCAGTGCTGTCATTGCTATTACAGTGCCATTAATCCATCTCTGTCTTGATCTTCTTCGCTTCTCATCCAAAAATTTTTATTATCATTAACCATTTTTGCTCTCAAAAAGAAAATCTGAGGTTTTGATTAAATCTCAACATATTTCTTTCTGTATATTACCTAAACTGATATTTCTAGATAAAAGTTTTTGCTTTTACAAAATAACGCTTTTCTGTAGTTACATTTCTTCAAATTTCAAAAGAAAGAAAACTAACTTTCTGTTAAAAAGGAAAATATTGAAACCTAATTACAAAATTATTTTCCGTATTCTAAATATTTTACTGGCAAGTCTTTTAGCAGTTATATTTTGTCATTACTCTGAGCAACATTTTAGCACAGATAGAACGTGTTAAGTCTTTCTGTTCGCCTACCAGGTGCACTATACCTCTCCGTCAGCAGCTCTATAGTTAGTTGATATTGAGCGATAAGTAGCGCTTTACAACCATCTTCGAGGATAACTGTGACAATCAACTTTTGGGCAATACCGTCTTCGACCAATTCGTGTTCGCCTCTTTTGAGGGAAAGGTACGATAAAGCTCAAGTTTGCGCTTCAAACTTATAGCGGTGACAAGAAAAAAAATGAAAATGTACTCTCAAAAATAGAGCAAATCCATAAGAAGCTACTAGATTATTTCTTCTTGAGAAAAGTTAGGTACATAAGAGTACTGTAGAGAATGAAGTTTTGTAAAGATAAACTTTTGATTAAATGCCATTCCTGTTAAAACTCACAAGTGAAGACATAAAATACGTCTCAAGAAGATAGAGTAAACTTTATCTAAAACTGTCAGGCAACTCAGAGAAGAAACCTAAAGACCTCTAGAGAAGATCTGCTTTAGTCAGTCGGTCAGCCAGATTTAATAAGATCAAGTGTAATACCAAGTGTTGTGGTTGTCTCGTCCATCGATCGGCCTGGAAGATGACATCAGATAGGAAGCACGATGCGTGCGTTCTGAAAAGGAAGATAAGTCAACTGACAAAATCAGATCTTTTGTAAATAGATTCTACATAATTAAATACTGAATGAAACAGCATGCAGGAAAATGCATGAAGATAAACGGGGCAAATGTCTAGAGTGTTATTGTTACCAAAATTTGTCAAAATTAGAAATGCCAAGATCAACATTCTTATTAAGAAAAAATGTTGCTACGTATTTTGTTTGTAAAGAAAAGTACGTACAATCCAGAATAAGTTCAAGAACTCACGGCTGCAAACAAGCAAACTATCAAAGATTACAGATTGTCATATTGGTTCTTTCCTCTTTGTTTAGCAAAAGAGGATGCCCTCCTCTATGTCCTAGTTTTGAGCCGAAGTAATATGATCACCTTACTCCAGAGCAGAGAGCTGATGATAGTCATGTAGCTATGATTTTTTTTTACTGTTTCTTATAATTTGCTTCATTGTTGTCGCAACAGTGTGTTCACGTTCATATAGGTTTTTAAAATTTGCTTCTTCTTCTTTCTCTCCATCACTCCTTGTACCCTTCCAGGGCGGCGGAGGTCATTGTTTCTTACTCGTTTATCCATTTTTTCATTCTTTTCGGTCCTTTGCAAGCTCTTTCGTCTTTGTCATCGTTTTGCCCTTTTCTGCTCCTATTTCTACTATTTGGTCTATCCACCTTTTGCGTGGCCTTCCCTTTCGTCTCTTCCTTCCGTATCTTTTCACCAATCTTGTTTGGTCATATGTCCGAACCAGTTAAGTTTTCTTCTATTTATTTTCATTCCATTTGGAACCTGTTTTAAGTCTGTCCTTATTGTGTCGTTCCTAATTCTGTCCATCTTTGTTTTTCCAGCAATTTTTCTCAGTTGTTTCATTTCGGCCGCATTTATCATCGTTTAGCACCCATGATTCGCTGGAATATATCAGTATCGGTACAGAAATTGTATTATTATACTTTTAATGATCTCTAGTGTAATTCTTAAGAGACAGCCATTGTAGATAATTACTGGATATCTAGATTTCCTAACATAAATAACTCATCGACGTTGCACATCTAGAAGATACCTGATGCTGACTATGGGAACTTTTCTTGTCATCAATGAAAAATGAGGAAAGAACATGCAATGCTGTAACAGATCGTTTTTACTTTTGTTTCTAACAGAATAGTGCATTGCGTGTTGCAATGAAAGATACACGAGACAAGATTTTTCCTTTCGGCGGTTGCTAGTTTTCTCAGCTTAAACTGTTCTTTTCTTTGTTTAGGAGTTAAATCATTTGCAATTATATTTTTGAATTCCTCTTAGCTTACTCTTTGCTTTTAAGATTTTCATTTTGTCCTCCCATTTTACTATTGGTAGTCTTACAGTTTGCACTGATGATATACCTATTTTTACTTGCAGTTCCTCCACCTCTAAGAAAATCAGGAAGACCTACCGATACGCAAATAGACTAGAGCCTACACTTAATGTCTTTGATTTGGCGTTTCCGAAGCTTTTCTCACCTTCTGATATTTTAGGCTGGTCAAGTTCAAAGTAGGGCATGAGGGATTAAATGGATTTAATTCGGATCTAGTCTGGATTTAAACAAGCCCTACGTTTAAAATGTCTAGAGATTTCCAGGATCATATTCAACATCAAAACAAGAGTTGACTGACTCACAAGCAAATACTACTAAAGCCTAGCTTACAATAATTCTTGTTAACTATTCTTTAACTCTTGGAATTTTCATCATAGCTGATTTGGGGCTGAGCCCAACTAGACTTACGTCATTAATGAATAGATCTCTATCTTAAAGAATAAGTACGGTATACGGTAGATACAGTAAAATAATAAAACATTGCATCAATTTTCACATAATTTTAGTTAGGTACTTTTTAAGAAAAAGTTTTTAAAAAAACTTCAGCATGCGTATTGATAGCCATGAAAGGAGCCGATAATTTGTAAAAAATAAATGGAAGATTACAATAATAAAAAGAATAAAAGTCTCAATAAGATTTTTTAAAAAAACTTCAGCATGCGTATTGATAGCCATGAAAGGAGCCGATAATTTGTAAAAAATAAATGGAAGATTACAATAATAAAAAGAATAAAAGTCTCAATAAGATTTTTGAATTTTTGAAATATTATTCATTGGACATTTTTTCCGACGTCTGATGATAATTACAATAAAGGTCAGGAGACCGAAAATCATTTCATTGGACTTACATCTAATACCATAGCTAGACTTTGTAATAAACAAACTTCAGCATTGTTAATTTCATTAATTTATAAATAATTAAATAAATACAAGTACTAATAAACAGTTATTATTATTATTAAATTAATTTGATAAAATGCACTTTCCGCTTTAGATACGAAAACTATTTATGTTGAGATTTTGAGGTTTTCGGATAACCTAATAAAATTCGATTCAGTTTTGCCAATGACCCTTAAGAGAGATTGCAACAGTTGTTGATACAAACTGGTCAAAATGATGTCACTGTTTCGATAATTTACGACATAATATGTGTTTATTTCTGACCTTTTTTCATTGATAATTTATATAACGCGCATCTTTATTACTTAACTCATGATAATTGTCGGTGAAGACCTTCAAAAAAATTCATTAATACACACACATATATATACACATGAACTAATAATTGAAAAAACTTTTAATGGCAGCAATTAAGTTATTAATAATTATTAGAAATATAAATGTGCGTTTTATTCGTAACATCAAAGAGCCAATGAATAAAAAATATTAGTTGCAATTTAGCGCATAAATACATTAAACATTCTTGATGGAAAAATTATTATTGTGAATGTCTTTTGAGATATAACCGACGGTTGATATTTTTCTTTACAGAGCTATTTACAAACACTAAACTGTTTTCGTTTCTGTGCAATTTTGATTCTCTTTTTCTATCTATTCTGTTTTTGATTTGCTCGGATTTCTTTGCGGATACATATTTTAAAAGAGGGGTAATATCTTCCGCTTCATTAAGTTGTGTGTTCAATTGCAAATCGTACTCCGGCCTTTCAATGTTTTCACATCTTGACAATTTTAAATTATTTATAAACTGCATGTAGTATTCATTATTTTGTATAGTTCCACATTTTATATCTTTTTGAAAGAGTCGATTCTTTGGTATTTTCTGGAAAGGAGCAAACTCCACCACAGCAGGATATTCCGCTCCTAAATTACATCAAAAAAATTAATTTATACATCAATATTTAAATCCAACTTACCTTTTGGTCCCAAAAATACATAATTATCGTATTTTTCTTTAAACGTAAACATATCTTCATGGTGAACAAAATTTATGTAGACTCTCGCAAAGGAATTGGCCTTATCTATTTTACGGTTATTTACAAAATAAAAATAATTGTATTCTGGAAGAGGTGATACTTGTTCTTTGAATATTTCAGCTGTGAAGTTTGGAGGAAGTCGTCTCACAACGATTTTGGTTGGAATTTTTCCTTCTTTTTGGCGTTTATTTCTTGGGGAATAATCACATTGTGACATTTTATTGATATTTTCACGTTTGCATTGCTTCAACCGCTACTTTGATTTTTGAGAAAAATGTCAATTTGGACTTGAACGAGTCGAACATAAAAATTTTTTTTGAAGACATATCACGATGCAAGAAAAAGAAGAGAGCTCTTTAAGAAACAGTTGATAGAGAAAAGTAGAACAAAAAGCTCAATAAATACAACAATAATGAAAGGAAGAAAATGGGATGCCAAAATTGGAAGAGACAGAGTTCAGATAATTATCTATCTTGTAACAGTGTGAGGCGTATTGAGGAAAACCTACAGGCCTAAATATATTTCTGCAATCAGTACTTCATAAACTTGACCAAAGAGAAACATTGTTAACATCAGACTTTGTATCTAACAGAGATGAAAGGTCCGCTCAGGATCAGAAACCCTCGAACGTCCAAACACAACATTTCGTTGCCAATTAAGGCTACTTCTAAGCTTCTGCAATACAGGACTGTCATCAATTTAAAGTCTCTAGCCCTGCAGTTGTTTCTTCTCTTGAAGGCTAATCGTCCTCCTGACGGATCTCTGGTGATAGCGCTCCAATGATTCATTCACATTTAACTTTCTAACACTTGGTCTTTACCATATTATTCTATGCTTCCTTCAACTAGGATGCTTCCTTCCAAGAGATTTTTATGAAAACAAGAAAATCCTCTCATTCTTGTGAAATTTATCAAAGCCAATGTTCATAAGTACTCCTAGATGTGATGAGATATTTAGAAGAATAAGTTTGGATTCAGATCACTTTCAGCTTCATACAAGATAGTAAAGATGCTAAAGTCGCTTCTTCCTATATTTCAAGTCTAAGTTAGAACATTTCCTTATGCAGCATCCAAAGTCTTTTCTTTTCTCAAATCTTATGAATTTTCCAGACTGAAAATCCTTCCATTAATCTTGCTAAGTTTTCATCTTTGTATCTACGTAAGTCTTCTTCATTCTTCATATCAGATCATTGCGTGCACATCTCTAAGTTTGATTCCTCTAAAAAAATGTATTTCGTTTGAACCGTCATAACCACTTTTAGTCTTACCTGGATACTTGTTAGCACAAGAAAAACCTAATAAAGTTTGTTTTTGATGAAATCAACGCGCAAAAGATAACTAGGTTACAGAACACCAAGCCGCAGACTGAGACTGCTACGACAGAATGACGGTGTACTAGTTCTTTTACGCGCCGACGCTATACTCATGTTTTTAGGTTGTGGAAGTCAAGGACACAATTGTATGATTCATTTTGTTTTGATTCATGCCACGTAATTGAAATTCAAAAACATGAAAACGAAAGGAAACAAAGGCAGATTGATCTTCGAGCTTTCTGCACTTATAGCACCTTTATCGCCAGATTTATTATCTCTGCAGAACTTAAATAATGAAGTTCCCAGAATTATTAAATACTAGAAATTATACAAGTTCGTAAGTTCATGTTGATAGAACAAATATGATGAAATGGACTCATGTAATAGTATCAGAGCAACAAAGTGATACCATGGAAAGATACCATGATCAGATAAAGGTTCTAAATGCCCAGATCGGCTTACCACCATAACATTCAATAAAAACGTTGAATGGACATGTCAGCTGATTCACTAGAGCAATGTAGAAACTTGACATCCAGTAACTGCAAGATTTCATGTGCAAAAACCTTCAGGAATAAATCAGAAGCGTCCTAAACATCATTTACGTGCTCATCAATGGTGAAGATTTCTCCCCAGAAGTAACAGTTTGACTGTAGAAAAAGTTACTACATAACATTCCCCAAACAAAGCTATTGTGTAAACTCTGACGGTGACTATACTGAAGAGAACCATGATAATTACTAGAACATAACGTCAAATTTAATATTTACTACTAATTCTACATAAAAACGTTTGAATTATTTCTGTACAGATGATGTTTCTTTAAGACAATGACAAAAGTTAGAATCTTTCTCAAAAGCATGGCTTGTTAATTCAATCCAAACCGCGTATTATGGTCCTTAAGTTACCAATACCGTTTTCTTTCGACGTACATAAGACAAACAGGCATGTTCACACCTTTAAATTGCAAAATTTCCCAGTCCCACTTTTTACTAACATAAATCTAAGCTACTTGTGTCACAATTTTATTTCTTTTTGTTTTAATTTTTCAGTCTTGCAAAGGATGTTCCAATGCTGCCAGTGTTTACAAATGCGACTGCAGAGGTATAAAGGGAAAATCGGGTGCGGCCGGTATAACTGGAATGCAAGCACAGCAAGGTGATTATGGTGAAATAGGACCTGATGGACCAATTGGCCCGAAAGGAGAAAAAGGCGAACAAGGAGAGTACGGTGGGCAAGGAGAGAAAGGATATCGCGTAAGTTACGATAGCAAAAACAGGAAGTTAAATAACTAAACTAATCATCATCAGCAGAAAAAAATGTGTAAATTACAACTTTAACACATGTAGTCTGGACAACATAAAGTTTGACGAGTATAAAGGTCACTCGCAAATTCATTTTTAAATTTTTTTACAGGGAGATGACGGCGAAAGAGGAAGACAAGGTTCTGTTGGACACGCCGTAAGACATTGCAATCTTTTTATATTGTGATTTATTTCTAACAATATATTTTTATTAAAAGGGCTATCCTGGAGAAGCTGGCGTTCGAGGTCCTCAAGGTTTAGATGGCTGTAACGGTACAGATGGTAGTCAAGGAGCGCCAGGTGTGCCAGGCATATATGGTGTTCGTGGTTCTACTGGGCCTGACGGTTTGCAAGGTGCGCCAGGTGAACCAGGTGAAGGAGGTGGTAACTCCATTGGCACAAAAGGAGATATGGGTGAACCTGGAAATCCAGGATTTCCTGGACTGCCTGGAAGAGTTGGTCCTCCCGGACCACATGGATATCGAGGAATACCTGGTTTGCCTGTATGTTGTTTTGATTTAATTAACATTATACTAGATCGATATTCATTTTAATATTCAATTAGGGGATAGTTGGAGAGCAAGGACCGCCAGGTCCAAGAGGTGACAGTGGAGATTCTACAACTGGACTACCTGGATTACCTGGAGAGCAAGGAGATATTGGACCACCTGGACCACCAGGAGATTTAATTGGAGAAGGTGGAATAATTCCTCCAATACAAGCTATAAAAGGTCCCAAAGGTCAGAAAGGTATTCCGGGTATGAGTGGTGGAAGAGGAAGGAAAGGAGAACCTGGTGTGCGAGGTCCTTCTGGTTTACCAGGACCATCTGGCGATCGTGGTGGAAAAGGAGAACAAGGTAAGATATTTATTAGCCGAAGACACTTCTTCCTATTTTTTGGTTCTATTTGCTTATACATTTATTTAAAATAATTCAAGGCAGCGACGGTCCACGAGGAAAACAAGGTCGACAAGGACCTGAAGGGCCTAGTGGGGAGAAAGGGGATAAAGGAGCACCGGGATACGAAGGTAATGCAGGATACGATGGTCCTAAAGGTCAACTCGGAGAACCCGGATACAGAGGTCCACCAGGTACACAAGGTTTAGAAGGTGAACCTG
The DNA here is from genome assembly GCA_011009095.1 of Ignelater luminosus. Classification (NCBI taxonomy): domain Eukaryota; kingdom Metazoa; phylum Arthropoda; class Insecta; order Coleoptera; family Elateridae; genus Ignelater; species Ignelater luminosus. The sequence continues at coordinate 622,039 of VTPC01090131.1, forward strand.
GTGTCTACGACCCATTTTTGGACGAAGAAGGAAAGTTAGGAGTTATAGGTAGACAGGGACCTGAAGGGCCTCCTGGAGAAAGAGGTATGACTGGTACTCCAGGAAGACCTGGACCTCCTGGTCCCATTGGACCACCTGGACAACCTGGTCCACCTGGAATTTCAGGTTTAATTGGAAGAAAAGGAATCAGTATAAAAGGTGAACGGTCCAGTGTAAATATAGAAAATAATATTATCAAGAATTGTTTTTAGGCGAGAGAGGAGATGATGGGTTGCCAGGCTTTCAAGGTGCACCTGGTAAACCTGGTTCCCCTGGATCCGAAGGATTAATAGGAGAGAAAGGATTTGCTGGTTTAACTATTGAAGGTCCTCCAGGTCCTGATGGTTTGCCTGGTATAGAAGGTTTTCCAGGTCCACCAGGTGATCGTGGAGATACTGGCGCAGTTGGATCAAAAGGATATCCAGGACCGGCCTATCCAATACAAGGACCTCCTGGAGAACGAGGACCCCCAGGTATTCCTGGATTGCCCGGTGATTTTGGTTTGCTAGGTTATGATGGATTACCTGGAGAAAAGGGGCGAAGAGGAGACGATTGTGGAATATGTAAACCGGGTATGCTAAATTGTCGTTAATTATTTGTTTCGACAATACGATTAAATTTGTGTAATTTTTATCATAGGTGCTCCCGGATCTAAAGGAGACAGAGGAGATGCTGGTAGAAGTGGGCGCCCAGGTTTATTAGGATATGCGGGATTACCAGGACCTAGAGGCCCCAAAGGCCGAGCGGGGAAACCTGGATTTTCAGGAGACAAAGGTTTACAAGGAACTGATGGAACGCATGGTATTCAGGGTATTCCTGGAAGTAAAGGACAAAAGGGATCTTTAATATATCCTGGAGAATCGCATACAGAACCAGGTGACCTGGGGTACCAAGGATTCCCTGGAAAAGAAGGTTCGCCTGGTCTGCGCGGTCCTCCTGGTCTACAAGGTGCAGTTGGTTTTAATGGGCCAAAAGGTGAAAGAGGCAAAGATGGTCCAGTAGGTCCTCCAGGTAGGGATGGAATTCCTGGTCTAGATGGTCTGCCAGGTGAAAAAGGTGATCGCGCCTCACTACCAAAAGAATATTTAAGAGGCAATCCGGGTGGGGATGGTTATCCGTAAGAAATGTAAAGATTCCTCATTTATAGTTTTGCTCACTCTGTGTTTTAGGGGGCCACGGGGAAATCCAGGAGATGATGGTAGTGTAGGCGAACCAGGAGAAGCTGGAGAATATAATTTAGATATTAAAGGAAGTAAAGGAATTAGAGGAGACAACGGCGAAAGAGGTTTATCATTAAAAGTTATTAAAATATGTGTTTACTAAACCAGATTTTTAGGATATGATGGTTATAAAGGAGAAGCTGGACCAACAGGCGATATAGGTTTACCTGGTTTACCCGGTATAACTGGAAGTCCTGGTTTATCTTTTGATGGGCAATCGGGCTTAAAAGGCTTCCCTGGAATGCCTGGACAAGAAGGACCAAGAGGCAGACCAGGTGTTCCAGGACTCCCTGGAATACCTGGGGGACCTGGACTTCCTGGAATAAAAGGGAATCGTGGTGATTTAGGATTAACTATTCTAAATGGAGAGATTGGTCGTAGAGGTTTCTCTGGTCAAAAGGGAGAGCGTGGAGACTACGGTCCAGAAGGTTATTCCGGAAGGGAAGGAATACCAGGTGTAAAAGGTACAGAATCCACTGTAATAAGAAATAATCTTAAATACTTCAAGAATGACATAGAACATGCAGGTGATTATTATTTTTTCCCCAGGCACAAAAGGATCAAAAGGAGCTCCTGGTTTTAGTGGAATACCAGGACTCCCTGGCGCTAAAGGTCAAAGAGGAGCCATGTTGCCGGGTCCTCCAGGGGCGCCTGGTCTACCTGGAATGCCGGGTTTGCCTGGAATAATTGGAGATTTTGGAAGAAAAGGAGAAGATGGTACTCCTGGTTTTTCTGGTATAAAAGGAATTAAGGGAGAAATAGGATTCTTTGGAAAACCTGGACCCGTCGGCGATGCTGGCCCACCTGGTACGAAGCTAATACAAGTGAAGAAAGATGTTTACTAGGTGTTATTATTACAGGGTATCCTGGTAGAATTGGCATGATGGGACTTCCTGGAAGAATGGGAGAGGTAGGTGATAGAGGCGATGACGGATTTCCGGGTTTACCAGGATTAGATGGGCAACAAGGTTATCCTGGCCAAAAAGGAATTAAAGGAATTAGAGGAGATGTTGGACCTCGAGGTTTGTTTGGTTTACCAGGTAAACAAGGGCTACCAGGTATGCGGGGAAACCCTGGCCTGCAAGGCTTTGACGGCCAAGAAGGAGAAAGATCAATTAGTGGACTTAAAGGCGATCAAGGAGAACCAGGTTTTGTAGGCATTCCAGGTATAGATGGAAAGCCTGGTATGAATGGTGCACCAGGGCAACGTGGAGAAGATGGGCAAAGCTGGTCTGGATCTATTGGAGTGAAAGGAATACCAGGCGAACCAGGCTTAGATGGAAGGAATGGAGCTCCAGGAATTATAGGTATTCCTGGAGATTCTGGACCAATTGGACCTCAAGGTGAAATAGGAGAGACAGGTATAAGAGGTGATGTTGGTTGGCCGGGCAAACGTGGTACGAATGGATTCAAAGGAGAAAGAGGTTCGGTAGGATTACCTGGAATAACTGGAGTTAAAGGCGAAAGAGGTATCACATTTTTAATACATATAATTCATCCTCCGAGTTAAATGTTATTATTTTTCTTAGGTATGGATGGAGAACCAGGATTTATGGGTAGACCTGGGCTACCTGGAGATATTGGGTTGCCTGGTGAACAAGGACCTAGCGGATTCCCAGGTGCTAAAGGGAAACAAGGACTTCCTGGTTTTGCATCTTTTGGATATGCTGATAAAGGTGATATTGGTGAAAGAGGAATGCATGGCCTACCTGGTTTAGTGGGTCTTCAAGGAGATATAGGTATTATTGGTTATCCTGGTCAAAAAGGGCAACGAGGGGATGATGGTCAAGCAGGTGCACCAGGAGATTTTGGTTTTCCCGGATTAAAAGGTATGGTAGTGTTAACAAGCATATAAGCATTGATGTAAGTTCATGTATGTTAGGTATGAGAGGTGCAAATGGTGCTCCTGGCTTACCGGGCTTACCTGGAATTAATGCCCGACGTGGGGAACAAGGTCGTGCTGGCTTACCTGGTTTTGATGCAATTCATGCTCAACCAGGGCAAAAAGGAGCACCTGGAGAATATGGTTATGAAGGGCCTCCTGGAATTCCAGGCCCTCCTGGATTAAGTACACCAGGAGTTAAAGGCTATACAGGAGATACTGGTTTTCCTGGACCTCCTGGACGTTCTGGCAAATTTGGATTACCAGGTAAGTAACCAAGTCTGTTACAATATTTAGAATCTCATAAAAATATCTTGCAGGAATTGATGGTCAGTCCGGAATAAGAGGTGCTAAGGGAATACAAGGTGAACCCGGTTTACCTTCAATTAATTTCAAAGGAGAACCAGGTGATGTAGGATTTGTTGGACTCCCAGGCTATAATGGAACTAAAGGTGAACAAGGAGAACCTGGTCGTTTTGGTGCTCCAGGAATTGTTGGACCTAGAGGATTAAGAGGTCAATCAGGAGATGTAGGCTTTCCAGGCGTACAAGGATTAATAGGTTTTCAAGGAGAGAGGGGAGAACGTGGAGAAATTAGAAGCGTTATTCCTGGGCTAATTGGTGATATTGGTTTCCCTGGTATAGATGGTCTTCCTGGTTTGCCCGGTATTCCAGGTAGAGCAGGTCGGCCTGGTTTTAAAGGAGAAATAGGTGAAGCAGGGTTACCTGGAATACAAGGACTACCTGGTCTGCAAGGACTAAAAGGCATGCAAGGTGAGGCTGGTTTTCCAGGAAGACCTGGCTTGCAAGGTGCTGTCGGTGCTCGTGGATTACCTGGTGAGCCAGCTGCCTCACCACCTGGGCCAAGTAGCAGGGGATTTTTCTTTACTCGACATTCACAGTCTGAACTCATTCCTATTTGTCCTAAGGATACAGTTAAAATGTGGGATGGCTTTTCATTGCTCCATATAATGGGAGATGCAAAAGCTCATGGTCAAGATTTAGGTAAATGTAATTTCAGAATCACAAAATGTAGTTATTAACCACTATTATATTTCAGGTGCTCCTGGAAGCTGCTTACGAAAGTTTAATACAATGCCTTATTTGTTCTGCAATTTGAATGATGTCTGCGATTATGCACAACGTAATGATTACAGCTACTGGTTGTCAACCAATGAGCCTATGCCAGTTATGATGACACCTATACCGGCACCTGAAGTTGGACGATATATTTCAAGGTAAGACTTTCTAAAAAATTTAATTTATTTATAAAAGTAATTCCTTATTTTTGTTCTAGATGTTCTGTGTGTGAAGCTCCAACAAGGGTTATGGCAGTTCACAGCCAAGGTATGGAAATACCACAATGTCCTGTGGGTTGGGAAGAATTATGGGTTGGCTACAGCTTTTTAATGGTAAGTACCTTTACATTATAAAATTGTGTTAGATATCACTGCTATTTAAAACCATTCCATTGAATAGCATACTGATGCCGGAGCAGAAGGTGCAGGTCAGTCTTTAGTGTCGCCTGGATCTTGTCTGGAGGAATTCCGCCCAAGGCCATTTATTGAATGCCATGGTCATGGTCGTTGCAATTACTTTACTTCAGCCTTCTCATATTGGTTGGCAACCATTCAAGAACGTGACATGTTTGTTAAACCAAGACAGCAAACATTAAAAGCTGGAATGGATTTAACATCTCGTATTAGCAGATGTTCTGTATGTATACGTCGCAGGTACGGTGCACAAACATCTGGAGGCAGACCTGGTAGTGGACCGAGCTTTGGTATTCCTCAACCAAGCGAGATTCACGGACAATCTCTTGATAGCAGATATTCATCTGGCGGTAGCAGATATCCACCTTATGATACTAGATATCAGTCTGGTGATACCAGATATCAGTCCGGTGATACCAGATATCGGTCTGGTGATACCCGATATCAGACTGGTGATAGCCGACAACAGACTGGTGATAGCCGACAACAAACCGGTGATAGCCGATACCAAACTGGTGACAGCCGATACCAATCTGGTGATAGCCGATACCAAACTGGTGATAGCCGATACCAGACTGGTGATGCTCGATACCAGACTGGTGAT
>VTPC01090131.1:627552-657288 GCA_011009095.1 Ignelater luminosus
GGTGATAGCCGATACCAGACTGGTGATGCTCGATACCAGACTGGTGATATCCGATACCAACCTGTTGATAGCAGATATAATAGTAGTAGTATTGCTTACTCATCGAATCCAAATACAGAAAATCCTTATTTACGTAATTTAGAGCACCGACGGCACCAAAGTGGTCGTAGACGGCAGAGATTAAGGAAACGAACACACAATAATGAAATCAGTGATTCGTCATAATAAATTTAAAAATTAGATGTGCCATGAAGGACATAGAAGAAAAGTGTCTCTGAAATAGTCAGCAGCACTAAAAGTTTCTACAAATAGTTATACTGCCTTTAATTACTAGTTAATTTGTTTTGTATATATAAACTAAGTAAATGATTTGTAGAAATGACTGTTAATGCATCTTGTGTTCACTTCTATAATTCCTATTTCTAAATAAGAAAATTAAAATATGCCAATATTTAATGGTGCTAGTACTATATGTGTAATGCTTTTATAATGTGATGTTTATAAAAATGTTTTGTAAAGTTGTTAATTAAGTTTCACTGCCATATTAATACAAATAAAATGTCTTACTTTTTATAGCATATTAGTTAGATCGAACGTAATACTCTTGATTTAAGGAAACAGTAAAATTTGAAATGGAAAATTTAGATACTGTGCATTCTTTCTTTACGTTTATATATTTTTGTAAATTGCTAATAAAATGTTTATTATGTACATAGTGTATTCTTATTAACATCTAAGAGGAAACAGTGAGTTAGAGAACCATCATATTTTAGGTGGGACACTATATCCTGGTACCTTCTTGCAGTAACTGTTATACTGTCATACAGTAAGAATTACCAAATCTGATTCTTACAGTATGCTCTATACAGTCCAGTGCAATTAGTACCTAGTTTTGCCTTGAAAAAGATCAGGCAATTCTAATTTTTTAATATGTTCCATAAGCTGGTGCTCTAATGTAAAATCCAAAGAAAATATCACAACCAAATTTGGTTTTTCCTAAATGTCTTGTTCTCAGTGCATTTTTGAGAAAGCTTGCATATTATCAATTTTGTAGAGCATAAGATTTCCTAAAGTTTTGTTTTTAAGCTTTTTCTCTATTTTAAAACTGTGAAGATCAGATCAAAATTGAAAAAAAATATGGAAATGGAACTAAACTAAGCATTTATTTACAACTTTTAGGATAATAAGCTTAAATACATATAGTAATTATCAACAATTGAAAAAATAAATCAATAAGAATAAGGTTAATTGTTCATTAATTTGAAAAATGAATACACGGTAAGTGCACTTAAAGTTACACTTTCTGTCTTTTATTCTGACGCGGAACAGCTAGAGTATTGCGTTTTTCTTCCTCCATCTTATCAGCCGAATCTATAGAGAGTGGGTCATCACAATCCTCGTCATAATCACTGGAGACTTCAATAGCACTTTCTCATAAATTGCCATTGCAGTGAACACATATTAGGGAGCACTTCAGTCCTGCTTTTCTGCAGCTGCACTTTCTGACACAATTTTTTTTGCATTGGCAGTATATAAAGTTCAGTAAGGCCTGAGATGCTGCCTCTTTCAACATGGTGACTTGTGCTTGTACTTCCAGCCCCATTCAGTTGTATGTTTAACATGCCCAAGTCAAGTCTGCACTTGTAAGTATGTCCTCAAAGCATGACACTGAGCTGCATTACTAGTGGGTGACAGTCTGGATAAGTTGGATTTGTTGTTTTTCACGCCTTTGACCCATACAAGACTAAAAATAAACGTTCGGTGGCCTTTAATCTGGATCCTGATACACACGAACAAGTTCACTCAACAAGGAGTGCTTCTGGAGAGTTGTACAAAACTTGAATTTGCCTTGGCCGAACGGAGCAGAGAATTTGAAACATTTGTTGGAGTGCAACGCATTGATCGATTTGCCTCTACCAGTTTTTGGAACTAAACGTTGGGTGAAGAGAGAGCTGGAGAAGCACTAAAAGTTCAACATCCCCACCAATGATGATGACAGTATCTATATTGGGAAGATGGACTGTATTCACAACGTCAAAATTCTCTTCAGCTATTGTTAGTTGTCATTTGCGATCTTTCAAATTTATTTCTGAGCATAAAAATAAAGCGAGACTTGTTTTTTTCATTGCCCAGAAACATTTCTTGTGACACCCGTGGATGCGTGGTTTCAGAAAACAAAACTTCAGCAGAAGTATTAATTCTGGTGCGCCGGGATCGTTCTTATTTTATCTATTTCAGGGTATCCATTGAAAATAACTATGGCAGTGACACGGTAATGAATTTTTACTTACTTTAGGTATTTCTGGAAAATGGTTGAGAAAGATTAAATGCTATCCCACACAACTTTGTGCGGCAGATATATCCTCCATCAACTACTTGTATTTTGTTCTTCCTCAATTCTGTATCATTTGGTAGAGGGATAAAAGATGAATAAAAGGTGGACTTTGTTCTTTACCGCATACCTTCCCCTGAGAAGAGAGATAAAGGGAAAGGCGCGAATTCATACCGTAAATATTCCTTAAGCTCAGTATTGGACTGTTTTGCCACAGACATACGATTAGTGGATCTATTGCCACAGTGGCATCCTTCTTTTGACACTACTGGTCACTGCTGGAAGTGATACCATTGCATCTTTACGTTTTAAGTGTATGTTTTCAAAGTTTTCCTTGATAATCTTAAATACTCCAACTTCCCCAATTGACTTCGTTGCTACTAATCATGCCACTGTTAATTGACATAATCATGTTTGCTTAAGGAAAAGGGTAGTGGCAGGAAAACCAATCAATAAGCTTTTGGACGTCGTGGTTGATCTTTTATTCTTCAAAGATCTCATTTCTACATGTAGCTCTGTTATTTTTGACGTAATTCCACAGTGCAGCTCGATTTCCTCAGAAACATTATGAAGATAAACTGCAGTCCAGTGAAGAAGAGAACTGTCAGTGTTAAATCTCCAGTGCTCTTGATCGATATCTCACAAGACTCTGTTTTATGGTCGTATCGTGAAGTACCCCTGTGCAGTGAATCTTCCACCTTCTGTTTCAATATCAACATGTCTTGGAGGTACAAATGCGCACTTTTGCCATAATTGAAGTGGCCAGATGTATGAAGGAACTATAACATTTTTTTAACTGCCAGTTCCCAGCACGCTCTGTTTGAATTAAGTGTTTAATCAAAGTAGTTATTTGAAAATACTGTACTCACAGCTTGTAGGTTGGTCCGTTGTTTTCAATTTTTTTAAACATTTGATTTAATTTTGCCCAAACTTAATGAAAAGCCTCATTGTCTGGAGCACATCCATATCATTGCATCTAAGCATTTCGTTCATAGCAGCGTATTCTTTGTCACTAAACTGAACGGCATCAAACATTAACTACGCCGAAACCGGATGGACCAATATACGACTTCTTACAGCCCGTGAGCAAACATGACCAGAAAGAATTTTTTCAACGCTATTTTCTGTATGAATATTGGCTAGAAGCTCTTTCAAGCCGCTTTTAGTAATTATATATCCTGTACACCTCACGAAAGACATAAGGAGATGGAATCCTCCAAGCCTTACAACGGTATTATCCCAGATTACACTTTGCTTGCTTGAAACGCGCTTTTACATAGAGCGGCTGATCAAACGTAATGAAGAAGATGCGTTTATTAAGAGATCTGTTCTTTTCACTGGCTACACGCAAGGAGGTCAAAACTGTATCATAACGAGTTGGTGAAGAGTTGATAAATGGTACACATTTGGTAACCTTCATCAGTTGTTACTTCCTCCATAAATCCACTATACACGGGAAATAAAAGGAAACTTCGACCATTTTCCATACAACCAAACAATATCAGATGGAAATGATATTGTAACGTCACTTTCTAAAAACTAGAAATTTGAAGATTTACTTTTAGGAATGTGAAGTCACGCCAAACTTTCACAGAAAAAGGGTCGTGCTATTAATTTCTTTCAAACGTACTTAATATTTCTTTAGAAATATTTTAAACGTTTACACATTGTAAATTTTCGTAGAAGGTAAAGAATCTTGCTTTTACCTATTAACTCCTTGAAGATATCTTCGAATGTTCGCACGCTAAAATTTTCATACAAAAAATTCCTCTTAAAGTACCTACCGCGATATTTCCTTAGAACACTTAAGCATTATCTACTTCTATGGAAAACGCCTAGAACTACCAATCTCACCCCTTTGTTATGCACAGGTACAGATATAAAAGCTTGTCGTTATTTACAGGGACATCATTATCATAATAGTTCGCACAAGATTCAACAATACAGTTCCTTGACAGTTGTTAACCTGTTTATTAAGTGCTAATAATGTTAATTATTTTATACTTTTATTTATCATAAACAACGGTAAGTACTAACATTATCACCTAACAGTGATATAAGATGCAGTCACTCCACCTCTACGAATGAATGTCAAAATAAACTTGGCATTAGTGTAGTTCTTTTGACAAGCAACATGCACGGTGACTTCTTTCAAGTTTTTTTTAACAGTGACTCATGAATGCTGATTTATCATTTAATACTTCCTTGTAGAAATGAATTAATCTCTCTCTCTTCACTAACATTACTTCATAAGCACTTAAACTTTTGTCACATATAAAGAAACTTGTTCTTTCCAAAACTGATACTTTTCACTTAGTACCACACTATAGAGTCTAGACTTTGTTTTAACAACACAAACAAACTTGACGATCTCTTAAGACACTTCACACTGCCTTTGGTAAGGGGAACAGGAATGAGTAAGGGGGAGATATATGGCAGCTGTAAAGAGGATGGTTTAGAGAAGGGTGACAGGTGGTGTTCTCATGTTCTTTGTTCCCTTTCAAGGACTCCCATTTTATTCATGCACTTCTCTTGTATCCATGGATTCGGAACCTTGGAACTCTACCTGGGTAGGTAAGAAGGTACCTACTGTTCAACTGCAGTTAGCATAGAGGAAGGAATTCAATTTTCACAGCTTCATATTTCAGTACCTCTTTGAGATAGAAAAAAAGTTTAAATACAAAATTCTATACTCTACAAAATTGGTAATAGTGACTTTTTCTCAAGAATGCACTGGGAATGAAATATTTAGGAAAAACAAAATTTAGTTGTGATATTTTCCTGTTTTCTCAAGATGATCAAGGTCAAAAACTTGGATTTTATATTAGAGCACCAGCTTATAGAACATATTAGAAAATTTGATAATTCTTGGTGTATGACAGTATAGCAGTTATGGCCAGAGATTACCAGGATAGTGCCCCACCTAAAATATGATGGTCATCTTGTTACTATTTTTATCAAAAATAAATAACTCACTGTTTCCTTTCATATGTTAATAAAAATACTCATACTATCTACATAATAAACATTTTATTAGCAATTTAAAAATTAAGATATTTAAAAAACACCCACAATCATAGGTGCACCAAGATAAATAAAGTCTTTACATTAGGGGACCAGCTTATAGACATATTAAAAATTAGAACTACCCAGTCTTTTGCAAGGCAACGCCTTTTCTTGGCCTATTATGCTTCCTGAAAATTACTCGATTTCTTTTACTGTTTGTATAGCAATCAATAACATTTCTGATTCCAAAAGCGTTTGCCATCTTAACGCAGTGTTCACGTTTACAAAATAAATATTTCCAATTTACTTTTTATAGCTACAACAAATTATTTAAAATTTAATTTTTCTTTGTATTGCATTAAATTGAGTAATATACACTGAAAATGTTATTGTTGTATTTGACAGAAAGAAAGCAACATAACCTCTTTTCTTTCTCATGAGAATTGTCAAAGGTTAAGGTTACCTCTATCATTGTTATTTATAAATTGAAATGCATTTTATGGTTCTTTAAGAAGAAGACTTCTGAGAGTTCTTTAACTGTAGCTTTATTTCAATTTCAATCTTCCAGTCATACACTATAACTAAAGGCAGCACCACAAACATAAAGTAAGGTTAGGACACAGCTGCCATTTCTTCACATGTCAAACAAGTTAACCTAACTTTACATAAAAGTAAAGGGATTCTAGTAATCGCTTATTCAATATTGCTCTGCTTTACAAATAAATAAAAAAATAATTCACAAATAATTTATATATTTATAGTCTTACACAGTTCATAAAGAAAATATAACCTGGCAAGTGTTAATTATGAAAACTACAAAGATCAGTTCCTTATTTATTATTGTTAACATGTCTTCACCAAAGGAATAGTGTATTTATATGTATATCACAACATAAATGGATTGCTTCTCTACCACGTCAATTTTGGAATTTTACAAACTAAAGTGAGCTTTATAAAAACGCAATTTTGGGTCAACATTTAAAGACTTTATAATCAATTAACAAATTGCTTACCATCTAATATAGTTTAACCTGACAAGGCATTCGTTTTAAATAGATGAAATGAGCTCATAAAAAAATTGTACAACATAAAAAATCACTCCATACATTCATACAACTTCAATTTTATTATATCTAGCATTTACCTAAGAACGACTTAATAAAACTACAAATAGTAACAAATAACCCAAAACCATTTTAAATTAATTTGGCAAACCAGTATTAAACTCAACTGTTGGACCTTTCGAAAACTGTAGATTTGATTCTATTATATTGAACAATTCAGCGGGTTGAGGAAGTCTTCCAGTTTCTAGTTTCGACCAAATAGGTAGATCATTCAGAAATATTTCAAATGCTCCTGAATGTATCAGCTGCCCTTCTACTATATTGCACAAGAAGAACAACATCATACAAGCATAGATTTTATTTTCTACACACCAAGACCACCACGACGGTTGTGGCTGGTTTATGTACTGAAAGATGTTAATTCCTCCCAATATACAACAGATTATTGCCATTTTTATAAGGCCCTGTAAAAAAAACTAAAAATATAGAACAGTTCCATAATCTATAATAATGGGCTTACAATCAATCGTGACAAAAACATGTTGACTCCTGGAGGATCATAATTTTTTCCATCAATGATCATATATGGATATCTATCTTGTACAATATGTGAATATTCTTCGTATGCTTTCCGATAGCCACATGAATAACTATAAAAACATATTAATTCATAGTATTCATCAAACATAATTTTAGGTTATTGCTTACCAGTATAAAATTTTCATATGTGGTCCTACATTCTGACTAAGTTTTGATGGTGGTAAATCATCTGCATCTGTTTGTTGTACGAAATAAAATAGAATTAATACAGATATTGCTGCTAAAAGTCGAAAACTATTAATTTGTGAGTGCGGAAACATTTTGTAAGTTACTCTCATATCACTCAAATAAATCAGCTGACTTCTGACATTCTACTGCATTTTACCAATGAAGTTGCACCCTCTACAACGTTGCCAACTCGTTTATAATTAAAAAAAACCATTAGAACTACAAATATATTTTTAGAGAAATATAAATATTCAGCAAGTAATTACTAAATTATACCTAATATATCCTTTCTAACTCTCAATGAAATATAAAGATGTCTTCTACTACGAGTTATGTAAATTATTTAATTCATATAAATTCTAGTTACGCTAGTTACCTTGAGAATGATAATTCTAAACCTGACAATCTTGCAGTACTTAAACAAAAAGAATACAAGTGTTTCCAAACCTAACAAATCAAAAAGCTAACCCTCCTCATTATGTATGTTTTCTCATTGCCTTTAAAATAAATTGTATATGCTACTACCTTGAAACTTAAAGAAATCTACTATTATATTAGATTTCTAATATAAATTTAAAGACACTTTTAAAAATGTAAAGTAAAAACTGTCTCAGCAATTACTTTTAGGTTGGTAGCCTTGATACCATTCATCAAAAAAGCTAATTTGAGGTTATTGGTAAACGTAGTCGTTGAAATGGCTACTCGTGGCGGTCCATCTAGGCGAGTGCCTGAAAATGACTCTACAATTGCTTATGTGCAGGCCGATGGCTTGGTAAGTATAACATAATAAATATTGCATGCTTATTATACATTAAAAAGTCATTTGGTTATCATAAAATACAACCATGTGTTTACCACTTTTTTGCATATGCTCATCTCATTTCTTCATCTTAGCACTGACATACAATATAACAAATATCTTTATTTACTTATTTATTATAGGCCGTCATGAAAATTGTGAAGCATTGCCATGAAGAGGCGGCTAGTAATATGGATATTGCACAAGGTGCTCTTTTGGGTTTGGTAGTTGATAATCGTCTTGAGATTACAAACTGTTTTCCATTCCCAAAACATACCGATGACACAATGGACGAAGAAGAGTACCAACTAGCAATGATGCGAAGATTAAGACGAGTTAATGTAGATCACTTTCATGTGGGTTGGTATCAAAGTGCAGATGTAGGCAATTTTCTTAGTTTGCCATTATTGGAATCACAGTATCACTATCAAACATCCATTGAAGAATCTGTTGTTGTCATATATGACTCTCAAAAGTCATCTCGAGGCTTCTTAACTCTAAAAGCATATCGTCTTACACAACAAGCTATTGAAATGTACAAGGAAGGCGAATTCACTCCGGAAACACTTCTGAAATTAAAAGTAGGATTTGAGAATCTGTTTGTTGAAGTTCCGTTTGTTATTAAGAATTCTGCTCTTACTAACATAATGATGTCAGAATTAGCAGAGATGGTACCAGAAGAACAAGGTTCAAAATTCTTAGATTTGGGTACTGCATCAGTATTAGAAGGACAGCTGCGTTGTCTTATGGATCGTGTAGACGAACTTAATCAAGAAGCCATCAAATTTAATCGTTACCAACAATTGGTTAGCAGACAACAACAGGATAAGCACAGATGGTTGCAAAAGCGTTCTCAAGAAAATGCTGCACGTGCAGCAAAAGATGAATTGCCACTACCGGAAGAGGATGTTAATAAACTATTCCGCCCTCATCCTGTCCCACCAAGATTAAATCCAATGATTATTGCTGGTCAGATCAATACGTACAGTCAGCATATATCTCAATTCTGTTCGCAGTCCTTAGCTAAATTGTATATCACTCAGGCTCTGCAGAATGCCAAGGAATCGAAAACCACCATTTAAGTGAATAGTTCTGAAATGTGTTATATAATTTGTTCTGGTATTATAATCAATTGTCAACCAAGTTTTGTAATAATTATTCACAATTAAAGTTTGTAACAATAAAAGTGACATTTTCTTTTTTGGTGGAGTGCGTCCAGCACGTGACTCTTTTGGTGGGTAAACAAGGTGCCTAACCACACAGGTATTATTATAACTTGTTATTTATAAGAAATGTATAATTTTAAACTCTTATCAGATTGACATGAATATTTTGTTGCACTTTTATATGGGTTTGTATCTTGTAGTGTAAAAGCCATTGTTTATCCACCATACACAGTACCGCATGTCATATAAATTATACAGTATGCCCATTTTACGGGTCCTCCCCTGAATGTTTGGGAATAGGCAATGTGTCTTATAATTTCACAATCGGCTTTCTTTAAAAAGTTCAATCCTTGTTAATTGAACCATAGTTTGCTATAAATTTAAAAACTGACAAAAGTCAACTGTTCGATATTTGTTTGGTTATATTTCCTGTTTAACTTTTGCACAAACCTGTTGATTTTGTTAAATAATTTTCTTGTTTATTATTAAATTCTTAAGGTTTTATAATAACTTAAATTATTTTTATTGTTTTTTAAAAAAAGCAAACTTTCTAACCAGCAAAAATTGAGGAATTTTGACATTGACATGTAGAAAACAAACTATGCAAACATGGTCCATTTTGTTTTTAAAATCTGTAATTGCACAAAGATATCCTTGAATTGTAAGACGTGTTGCCTATTCCCAAAAATTCAGCAGAGGACCTGTAAAATGGACATACTGTATAATTAAATCCACTCATATTGAAGTTATTAATTCAATTAATAATAAATAAAGACTTAGAAAAATTCTATTTACATTTATCGCATGCCAATATTTCGCAAAACTGTAGCTTCAATTCTAAAATTAAAAAATAAGTAATAATGAAATAAAATGCAGCTCTGGCTTTATTTTAAGACCACACTAGATAGATGTTTCTAAGATAAGCAAAGAAGATAATTTGGATGGAGTGATAAGTGTTGATTTTTGAAAACTAAGATAAATTAAACACCATAATATGGTATCATCTTTTATTGCTTACAAAAATGTGTAAAGAAATTAGGAAAATTGGAAATGTTGAGGTCAGAGTTTATTCAATTTAATGTATGGAAGAATTAAAAGATGAAGTAGTAGATACCTTGGTAAAACTAAAATTCCTAAATGTAACTTATGAATAATACTTTGGGTAAAACTTTTATATTCAAAAGTAAATATTCAGGTTTTAGGGGTCTGGGTAGAATGGTAGAACAAATCAAAAATACTAAGATATATGATTCTGCAAGAAAGGATAGGAGATGAGATGACATGACAAAATCAAAGAAGTTGTGTGGATATGAACCATTGTAGGCGGTGTGTGTTTGCTTTGACTTTGTCAAAGCATGCTTAGTACCTAGTATATCAATGTACACAGAATCTGAAGTCTTGTGTAAACAGAAGACAAGACAAAATGGCTTTGCCAGGCTTGAAACCAGATTATCAGATAGAAAAGAAATTGCAATTTTATGCTTTACTAAGAAAAGTTTGAGTTTAAAGCTCTATATGTCACTAACTTTAAAATTATGTTTTGAACTAAATGGAAAATTTTTAGTAACGCCTAAACCTAAACAACTACATTAACATTTTATGGCAATATTTAGACTTGCTTACTTGGAAAAGATGAATACAACCCTCTAATGTTGGGGTTGTAAATGATACACCGATACATGATGACACTCTTAAAAAAGTGTAGAAATGCTATCAATACACATTTCTAGAAAGTTCATAGTCAATTGAGTTTATATCCTGCAGGCAGGACCCCTCAAGAACTTACACTTCCTGATTCTGGTAAACGCAAAGTCTAAGTGGATAGAAGAGCGGACTCAAACAAGTGCTCCTACCTCAGATTCTACTATCGAAGTACTCAATGATATCTTTGCAATACACGGTTTCCCATCGGTTTTAGTCTCAGACTTCAAGTCAACAGAATTTAAAGAATATTGTATTTGAAATGGTGTTATTCAAAAATTTGGTGCCCCCCAACCACCCATCCACCAACGGGTTAGCTGAAAGAAACGTGCAAACATTGAAGGCAAAACTAAATGCAATGAATAGTTTAAATCTGCCAATTCGACAGTAATTAAGAGAAATATTATTTAGGTATCGAGCAACTCCTTTGGGATGTGGAAGGTCATCGGCAGAGTTATACCTCAAGAGTCAAATTCCTGCGCGCTTAGATGCCCTTATTCCCAGTAAATCGATAATACGTCGACAAATAAACAAAACAAAGTACAAAGTGTAAAAGTACCTGACAACTAGCAGTAGGTGAAAGAGCCCAAGTCTCACAACAAAAAACCAATATGGCGTTTTGGGGAAGTGGCGGAGATTTTAGGACAATTAAGTACATTATATATTTTACTCGATAATGGATTTAATATCAAGCGCACATTAACCAAATCTGAAAAATAGAAGTGCAGAAGAAGGAGATGAAACGGGTATCATTTGCTGAAGATGTGCCCGAAGCTCAACCCAACTCCACATTCTGATGTTCCACCAGAATTCATGATGATGGTTTCGTACACCCCATACAAAGTTGATAATCAAGACATCATCGCAGACTCGGAAGAACAATCTGCCATAGAAAATCGAGGAACCCTCCTGCAGAGAGTTTCGAACGATTCAGGCGGCAATCAACTTATTATAGCTTAGTGATTATGTTCAATAATTTATTGTTTTTACTATTCTCTTTCGAAGGTTGTCATGTTGCTGTGCTTCAAATGTTAAATTTGTTTTTAATTTTTCATTTATAATTGTCTGTATGTGTTTATGTTATACTACATTCGAATATTTGTTGTGGGCGGAATATTGTTGTATCCATATTTAACATGTTAATGTAAACACTACCCTACCCCATATAGCACCGGACGTCCAGTGGACGTCCATTTGTTATCCAAATTTCGTCCCGACGTCCATGGACGTAAATTGGACGTCCACTGGATGACCGTTGGTGGACGTCTACTGGACATCAATTTGTCATCCAAAACCGTCCAAATTATGCCCAAAGGTCGTACAGATTATGTCCAGACATCGTCCGAATTATGTATGTCTAAGAATCGTCCGAATTATGTCTAAAAATTGTCCGAATTATGTCCAAATTACGTACAAAGAAATGTACAAATTACGTCCAGTAACGGACGTCCGTAGGATGTCCAAAGTTGTGACAAACGAACGTCCACTGGACATCCATTCACCGAAATTTGGACATCCACTGGACATCCATAGGATGTCCGTGTGCTCTATGGGACGCTCCGCTCATTTTACTTGGTTATAATGTTGCTTTTATCGTCTTCTTCATCAGCCTTTTGATGTCCACTCCTGGACGTAGGCCTCCCTTTTTTCTCTTCATGCTATCCTATCCCGTGCAATCTGTTGCCATCCCATTCCCAGCGTCTTTACAAGATCATCCCTCAATCTTTGCTGCGGTCTGCCAATACTTTGCGTAGTAGTTTTCGGTCTCCAATTTAAGATCGTCTGTCCATCTGGTTTCGTCCTGTCCTGTCTATATGACCCGCCTCATTTCAGGTTTGCGATTCTCTCAATGACGTCCACTGTCTATTAATTCTGCTTCTCATTTCCGGGTTGATTATGCGGTTTCTCAAACTCATTCCTAACATAATCCTCTCGACGGATCTTTGTGCCACTCTGAGTTGTTTTGTGGATTTAATGGTTAATGTTGTTGTCTCCATGGCATAGGTCACTACCGGTAAGATGCAGGTGTCGCAAACTTTTCTCTTTAAATTTATGGGAACTTTGAGATTCTTAAGAATATAGTAACTTAATCTCTCTAAGGCTGCCGACATCATACGTATTTCTCTTTTTATCTCGACTGTTTAGTTGCTTTTCCCTAATGTTATAGTATGACCCAGATATATAGTATAACTGTCCACTTTTTCTCTTACATTATCATTTAACCTAAACTCCTGTGCGTCGACTGTCATGACGTTGGTCTTTTCAGTGTTCATGGTAAGGCCTATTTCTTCAGATACTAGTTTTAGTTTTCTTAATATTTGTTGCAGTTTACTTGGATCGCTGCTAATGAGAACAATATCATCCACAAAACGTAGATGGTTGAGATAGCAGCCGTCGATATTAATTTTAGTTTAATTTTTTAAAAGCTATCTCTAGTACAAGAGAAAGTAGTGTAGGGGAAATAGTATCCCCTTGCCTTACGTCTCTGTTTAAACTAATTTTATTTGTTTTTAGATTATCAGCTAATTCAACATGAAATGTGGCCTTATCGTAAATGTGTTGTAAAAGGTTTCTATATCTGGAGTTAATACGTGCACAATCAATTGCTTTAAATAGCGCCTAGAGTGCGACTGAATCAAAAGCCTTATTGTAATCTACAAAGGCTAGGTGTACCGGAACATTGTATTCGTTGCATTTTTACCATCATATCCCATACAGGTAACCTTTTATGGCTTTTTTATTCATCTTCTTACGTCTTTATGCAGGGATATGAGAATAGCAAAGAGGCCCAATAACTCTTAAGTGTTTAATTATAGGCTTCTTGCCTATCCATAGCTCATAAAGACTTACACCTTCTACAGTTCGATTTAAGATGTGCAAGAACGTAGCAATAAGTTTCGCCCACATTGCAGCTGGAAAGTTAATTTCTTCATTAGAATATTTATTGTTCCAGCCATCTCAATAGCTGTGCGATTTTCGCGCTCACTGCCGCTATTAATCTCTGTGTCACTCCAGCAGTCCTTAAAATCTCCGTGAACTCTTGATTGTCAAATTCACCACCGTTAACAGACAAAAACTTTCTAAT
Organism: Ignelater luminosus; assembly: GCA_011009095.1. NCBI lineage: Eukaryota > Metazoa > Arthropoda > Insecta > Coleoptera > Elateridae > Ignelater > Ignelater luminosus. Next base: position 641,474 of record VTPC01090131.1, read on the forward strand.
TAGTTCTTAAAGTTATTTGAACAGAACCCGATTCCACTGCTACAAAGTTTTTCTTTCAGTAGACTTAATAAAACACGGGCTCTCAAATTTTTGAAGGCTTGTAAAATACGTGGGATAATTCGTTACGTGCTCAGTTGCTCCATTATCGATTTACCGTACTGTGGGACCTGATTCGATCGAAAAAGCTTTAACTACTTCAGTAAACATAAAAACATTACTGTCCGCTACATAAACCTGCTGAGTTTTTTTTAGGTTTCCCGTCTGAAATTCACTTCTGACAGTCTTTTATCCAATGTCCGGCAGTAATTACAAATCTCTTTTGACTTATGTGACTGACTCCCTGCAAAATAGATTCACTTTTCTCAGCCTTTATAAAGTTTCTTTTAAAAGCTCATAATTAAACGGTTAATTTATCCAATGTCTTACTATCATCTTTCGTTAACAACATTCAGGTTGACTTAAAAATGTTAAAAGTACTCATTCCACAGACTTTTTAACTTATACCTATCGTATATGTGTGGACACGTCTTCACCTTGTATCTAAGAGAATGAAAAGCAATCAGTACAAATCTTGAACAACTGGTCTCCTGAGAAAACTTCAAATTGTTCCTTTAATGCTATCCAAACTTCACACGCAGTAGGTGTGTCCATAATTCTTTTATAGACAGCATCTGTAACTGAGCTTGTGCTTATGGATTTAGCATAACTATTTGCCTTTTTGTCAAGATCTGATTTCTCTTTGTGTTCTTTAATTTCATCAGCTGTAGTTCCTTGCGAAAGAGCAGCAGGTTTAACAAGTTTTCCATTAATGACGTGTAAGGGTTCTTGATGGTAATTTAAATGATCTCTAATCTTTCTATTCCAAACAGGCCAATGTGACTCGCTAGTTAAAGGTTTTACGTGTTTGAACATTTCCATTTCATTGAAATATTGAATATTGTGGTTAGTTTTAACATCACAATTCTTTGACTTTGACTTATTGTGTTTAATTCAATAATCACAAATTACCTACATGATTCAAAAGTTCAATATTTAATTATGATTAGTTTAATTAAAACCAACTTCATAATTTTGTTCATAAGCGAATCAAAACACTGTTCTAACCTCACTTCGTGTTTATCTAAATCACTTTTCACAAATCTCAACTAAACTTATGATTTATTTTAATTCTCTGCTTTTATTGCGTGACTGGGCCCATAACCTGATAAACGTATTGAGTAGAGAATTAATTAAGATTTATTATGATAAAAATACCTTTTTGACAACAAAACAAAAATAATGATACATATGTACTGAAATAATTATAGTACAACAGCTATAGCACAATTGTTGATATTAAAAGTTCGTCACTGAATAGCAACTTCTGTGGTCCACTTTCTACATACGGTATGTTCTTAAGGCCACTGCACACGAAAGTATTTGCTTTTCGGAAACACTAGCTTCTTCCATAATCTATACCCTCTTAGTCTACCACAAATCAATCTTTGCCTTCATACCATAACTTAGTTAGTTTAGTGAAATTAAGGTTTCTATTTGTCAGTCTTGTTCTTTTCAGATTAGCTCAAACTGAGATTGTGTTTCATCGCCCACTACGCGGTTTGTCATTAATTCTTTCTGTTTCAGCAAACTTTTTGGTTACTCAAATAACTAAAAACTGATGATAATTAACTCTGGAGCATATTTTACGACCAAAAACACCTTTTTTTGTGATGAAAAATAATTTCTCATTTCTGTTTTGTTTCTTCCGGAACACCATTTAGCAACTTCTGGTAAAATTAATCAGTCGAACAAATTCTAAATCATTGAAGAGCTTATATAGGTCCAACATCATTGGAATTTGTGTTAGAAAGTTCTAAGTGAACCTTAATGACTCCATTAGTACTTCTGCATTTTTAACAGATAGATAATGTTATGTAAAAGCCCAAGAACAACTGATGCCACGAAATTACAAATCTTTTATTTTATGGAAATTTTAATAAATTTTAATAACTAATAAAAAACAAAACAATCCGGGCTAATTTCAGAATTTAAAAGGCGTTACAGTTTTATAAAAATTGTCATAATATAAAAATCATAACGAAAATTGGGTATGCACCAACTCTATAATGAGCAGAGATATTGCTAATGTAATAGTAATTGGCAGATAATTAAAGATGATTAGAGAGAAACCCAAAATACCATAAAATCACAGGCCCTAACAGCCCAGCACGACCGAAAGAATCAAACGACCCGATATACTCGAAAGGTAAAGCAGTTTAAAAGGCCCAACAGGCCCAAGAAGTCCAAAAAGTTTGACAGGTCCGAACTGCCCGACAGCTTCGTATAACCCGACAGACCACATGATCTAACAGGCCCGAGAGAACCAAATGGCCTGAGATCCAAAGGACCAAAAAGTCCAAAAGGCCCGACCGACTCTAACAGCCCAATAGGACCGAAGAAACCAAACGGCCTGACAGACCCGAACGGCCAAGAAATTTAATAAGCTCGACGGGCCAAACGATCCGACAGATCCGAGAAGTGCAAAAAGTCTGACAGGCCCGAACGGCTCGACAGACCCGTATGGTTTGACAGACTAGTACGGCCTGGCAGGCCTAAGAGATCCAAGAGACCCAAAGGACCGAAAAGTCCAAAATACCCGGCGGTCCGCGAGATCCAAACGGTTCGATAGATCCAAGAGATTCAAAATACCGAGAAGTCTAAAAGACGCGACGCGACGACACGAACGGTCTGACGGGCCTGAGAAGTTCAAAAAGACTCGAAGGGCCCAACAGATCCGTATGACCCGACAGGGCCGTATGACCCAGCAGGCCTAAGAGATCCAAACGCCCCGATAGTGTCTGCATTTGTATACAACGGGTGAGCTTCAAGTAATGAGAATTATTGTTGGTATAGTAGGTTAGTACAAAAACAAAAGCCTTTGCGAATCTAACGAATTGAACAAGTACTTTAGACATTGGCGTAATTGTTAATGTTCTTACGGCTGAATATTTTCTGTTAATATGAACAAAACATGGCGCGTACGTAAACGCACTTAAAATTTGCTTGGACAGAAGAAAGAATCTGAAGCGGAGGTGTGCTAGATGCAATAATTTACCAAATTATAAAAGGATAGGTACTAGGTCTCCCAACTAAGGAGTTCCAAAAAACAGGCAGACTTCTAAATCTAAATTCGCAACTGCAAAGAAAGATCGGAAGAAATGCTAAATACAAAATTGAAACCTCTTAAATCAAATTGGCCAGTAAATATGTGGTTTCTTGAGGTTGTTCAAGATATCTTAAAGAAATACAACCTACAACATTCTGAGAGACAAAAGACACCAGATGTACTTCTTGAAAATTTAGTCAAGGGACCCATTTAAGAGCGAATTACACTATAATTGAATGACTGGGGGACATTTCACTTGTATCATGCCTGTATCTCTATTTCTTCCTTCTCGTGCGTAACTCATACTTTACGCATTTGCTTCTCTTATTTCCTTTTTTTGGGGGGGAAGCTACTAACGATTTACGTCATTGTTTGATGTTAACTTGCATTGATTTTAGTCAATTCTCTATTCTTGATTTGCTAATAAAGTAAACATGTGGAACTAAATTTTATGCGATAGTTGCATTTGTTTATTCATAATTTCTTTTTTTATTATAAAGGGTTTTCCAATAAGAGGTGTTATTTTGATATTCAAAGAAAAGTGCCATTTTTTAATATAAATGATCGGATGTTTATTTCATTATAAAGAGGAAGGTATGCCGTTAATAGTGGAAAATAACATCAGGCAAATGACCACCACGACCACGCTTACAGGACAATATCCTTTTCATGAAATTTTCCATAACCAAATCGCAAAGTGGCTGCCCTATGTCCTCGATAGCCTCACGAATTCCATCTTTGAGGTCTTGAATCGACGCTGGGCTGTTGGCGTAGACCTTCTCTTTCACGTGGCCCCAAAGAAAGAAGTCGCAAGGTGTTAAATCACAAGATCTCGGTGGCCAATTGTGATCACCTCTTCGAGAGATAACACGGTCCGGAAACTTTTTCCGTAAAAGATCAATGGTTTCGTTGCTTGTGTGGCACGTAGCGCCGTCTTGTTGAAAGTAAACGTTGTCCAGATCAATACCATCCAATTCCGGCCATAAAAAATCGTTAATCATCTCTCGATAGCGCAATCCAGTCACCGTAACTGTTGCTCCAGCCTCATTTTCGAAAAAGTAAGGTCCAATGACTCCGCCGGACCATAAACCGCACCAAACAGTCACACGTTGAGGATAGAGAGACTTTTCAACAATAACTCTTGGATTTTCTGAGCCCCAGATCCGACAATTTTGCTTGTTGACGAAGCCACCGAGGTGGAAATGGGCCTCATCACTCAAGATGATTTTTCGATGGAATTCTGGATCATTTTCATGCATTTCAACGACCCAATCAGCAAAGACACGACGTTGTTGATGATCGGCCGGCTTGAGTTCTTGTGTTAACTGGACTTTATAAGCCTTAAGACCCAAATCTTTATGCAAAATACGGTGTAATGACGTTTGTGGAATGGCTAATTCCAAAGAACGACGAGGAATGGACAAACCTGGGTTTTCTTTAACACTTTCGGCTACAACAGCAATATTCTCGGCTGTTCTTGAGCGACGTGCACGGGTTTTATTCTTCACATCACTAACTTGTCCCAAGAGCTCGAATTTTTTCACCAATTTCTGTATTGCGGTCCGACAAGGTGCTTCACGGTGACCCAAAAATGTTCGAGTTTTACGAACCGTCTCTGCCAAATTTTCACCATTTTTATAGTGAATTTTAATAATTTCAATGCGTTGTTGAAGCGTGTATCGTTCCATATTTATTAATGGCGTAGTTTCTACTTGTCAAATGTCAAAAAATGATAGCTTCAAAAGTGACATCTACCGAAATAGCGGGCTATTCAAAATAACACCTCTTATTGGAAAACCCTTTATTTTAATAGTGTGTTTAATAAACTCAGATTTATGCATTTTGGATATTTCATTTGTGTTAGACCCTAAATCTTTTAAAGGATAAGTTCCGAAGGTAAATACTAAAAAGAACTTTGTAATATATTCTTATAAACCAGGCGCTGGGAATATTGCAGCCGCGGAATCGATCATTATTTTCGTTTTGTGTTGTTTATAATTGTTTATATAGCCCAGCCACGTGTGATCACAGATGTCCGACTGTCAATTTATTGTAATATTTATAGTAAATATTAGTATGCCTTTATTAAAACTGAGCAATGTTGTTTGCTTTTAAATAGGCACGATCCCTCCATCGGGTAAGTTTGTGGGAGAGAATCTTGATATTTACAGGCTATCGTTGTACAGGGTGTTTCGTTCTAGGTGGCCCATCTACAGGGTGTTACTTTTATAGAATCCTGAGTGTTACCTTCTTCGGGGTACTTGTATACAGGGTGTTGGTCAACGAGGAGCTACGCTGGCCGAAACATTGTTTTTTTTATTTATAGCTTTTGGCGCCCTTTTGGTTAACATTTGAGCTTTTATGAGCTTGAACAAATTATATTACAGCTTTTGAGGTAACTTCATTTAGAACCACATCAGTCTTTGACTTCGAGCTACGAGACTATAACACCTACCGACCCTCTGTACGGGTATTAGGCCTCTTTTCTAGGTTTTACCCTTTACATTTTTTTTCCGGTAACGTAATGGAAGAAAGAAGAACTTTGACAAAAACTTCACCCTTATCAAAAGCTGCGAAAAATGCAAAGTGTACTAGAAAGTATGTCACATATAAGATATAGAAGACTCGTCATAGGAGAAGTCATAACGTAGTAAAATAATCCAAAACACTAGTATACCGTTCTTACAAAATAAACAAAAGTCTACAAATTGAACTTTCAGATTCTTCGAATCTAATGTTAGCATTTTTTGTATTTCTACGCATTATTATTGCTAGAAAATTATGCACCTACAGAGAACTAGAGGAGAATTCTGCCGTTTCCTGATAGTAAACTTGGACGTCAGCTAAAATCTTCTGAGGTGTAGACAATATTAGAGTTTTAGAATTCAGATAATGTCAGCAGGGGAAATAAGGGAAAACAAAATTCAAAAGCGAGTAATTTTATGTTAACTTAAAAGAAGTTACCTCTGTTTTATAAAAATGAATCAAAGCAATAAAAGTAAGTTCTGAGGTTTTCTAAACTGAGCCCAAAAGAATTAAATTTTCTTGAAGCTCATAGAGCATATTCTGTTTGTTCTTGAATCTTAAGTTTGTTTTTAATCAATCACTATTTCTTAGAGAAAATCTTGAAAGTGATGCTGGGTGGCACCTTTTTTGTTCCATGACATGGAAAGGTGTCTTGCAATGGAATTGGAGGTGCCACTAAAAAAATTACGATAAGAGCTAGTTTTAAACCAAGACAGGACCCAATCACAACCCTCAAAAAGTTGCTTGACTCTGTTCAGAAAAACATTGCTAATATTAATTTTGAGTGTTATTTCTGATAACCAGCGTAAAGCTAAAAGTGAGTTTTTGCGATTCGAGAAGAAAAGGTAACTCCGATGGTGGTATTACATCTTATATATTCTTTTGTTCCATTATAAAAAAATAATGACGAGTTTATTGAAAGTGAATTAAATATTACTTGACACTAAAATCTGATTCTAATTAAATGTCAATTCTAATAATCTGATTGACCAGAATTTGACTGTATCCCAGCAACAACACCGGATTAAAATATAATTAGGAGAGAGTAGTACACAGTGAGACATTCAAGTTTATTTTAAATTTGGCACCTGGAAGTTCCAATAAGTGCTATATACCCAAAATAGATGTAGATTCTGACATTGTGACGAAGTAGGGCTTGTTTCTTTCAAACGTGGTTGGAATAATCCATGAAAAATCATTATTCAAGGTAAGACGATGCTAAATGGCATCTACAGACGTTAATTGTCTGCATAGAGGCGTTGGTTTTTATTGGAGAATTTTTTCAGTATTAATTTTTTAATGTATTTTTAACCTAACCACAAAAGCATGTTAGTTTATTACGACGTTTACGCAAAGCTTGGTTCACAGTGAGACACTCCTATTGTACACAGTGAGACGTCTCATTGTGGACCACCATTTTAAAATTAGTTAATTTTTGTTTTCAGATGGGTAGAAAACAGTTACAGCGAAACAAATGTCTGCAGCTGTTGAGTTGGTATTAAATTCCAAACACTCCACAGATATGTAGCAAAGAAGCAAAGAAATCCGGATATTCCCTTAGCCTTGTTGGCACCAAATTATGCTGTCCGGCGCATCTTTTCTGCTGAACAAGAAAGTGAAATGGGTGAATACATCACCAAATGCAGTAAAATGGTGTACGGAATCTCAACTAAAGAATGCCGAAAGCTTGCTTTTGAAATGGCAATCAGAAACAACATTAAAGTTCCAAGTTCTTGGCACGTCTGTAAGTCAGCTGGAGTAGAATGGATGAGGCGTAGAAATATCAGTATTAGACAACCCAAAGCATGTAGCTTGAGCAGACTAACATCTTACAATCCTTATAATGTAGGTTTGTTTTTTGATAACCTGGAGAGTGTTCTTAGACGCATACCTCAAGTAGCCGATGGAAATAGGATATTCAACCTTGACGAATCAGGAGTAACTACAACACACAAGCCAAGGAAGATACTTGCAGAAAAAGGTACCAAACAAGTGAATCAATGTACGAGTGCAGAGAGAGATGCGCTGGTAACAATATGTTGTAAAGTGTATAGTATAGTGTCTGCAGCAGGCACATATTTACCACCCGCATTAGTGTTTCCAAGAAAATACTTCAAAGAACACATGCTTGCGGGTGCCCCAGCAGGTTCTCTTGGCCTAGCCTATGGATGGATAACGAATGACCTTTTTATTCAAGTATTAGATCATTTTATTATATTCACCAACAGTTGTTCTGAAAATCCAACGTTATTAATAAATGATAATCATGAAAGCCATATTTCTCTCTGGCCACTGTAGAAAAAGCTAAAAAGTTCGAAGTCAACATATTGACGTTGCCCCCACGTTGTAGCCACCGCATGCAACCGCTCGACGTCAGTGTCTTCGGACCTTTTAAGTCTTATTACAATGCTGCAGTGGATTCTTGGATGTTAAGAAATCTTGGCATTCCGATGACGATATATCAAGTTGCTGAGTGTGTGAGTGAGGCTCATCCGAAAGCTTTCACACCTGCCAATATTATCGCTAGCTTCAAAAAAAGTGGAATATACCCATTAAATAGATTAGTGTTTTCCAAGGTAGATTTTTTAAATGCGTCGGTTACAGATCGTCCTATAGACCTTGAATCTCCATGGAATTCATTTCAAGCACGCAAGACCGATGACTTAAACGAAGAAACCAATAAGACTAACCTTAAATGTGATTCCACTGACAATACTGAAAAGACTGATGGCAAGCGTAGTACTGATTTTGTATCACCTGAGGTGTTTAGAGGATTTCCGAAAGCTGCATCCAGAAAAACTAATCGAAAACCACGTCAGAGGGGTAAAAGCAAGATTATCACAGATTCCCCCGAAAAACATGCATTGATTGAAAAGGAAAAGGAGACAGAGTTAAACACAAGAAAAGGCATGAAAAAGACTGAACGTGTCCTAGCAGATTGGGATGCAGATTATTCGAAGAAGCCTAAAAAACCGGCTGTCGTGTCATATGTCTGTAAAGATTCTGACTGCAGTGATAGCGATAGCGATGTGAGTGTTACTTTAGCAGACTCTTCAGGTGATGAAAACTACTGGTTCCCAGATGTAGAAGAGGAACCAGATTTCTTTAAGCAACCTAAAATAAATGATTTCGTGTTGGTTGAATTTCCAAATAATAGTATATTATTCAACGAGCACATAATGGGCGTTATGTGCGAGTCGAATACGATGTTTTATCTACGATTCTAACACTTAAGAGGAAGATCTGGAGATGGACTCCCCTGAGGGAGGCTATGCCCAAATTCTTGAATATGTAGAAGTCAATGAAAGTAAACAATCTTCACAAAGAGAGTTTTAGACCTGGAATACAAGGATCCTCTGAAGACGATGTCCAAATTCTTTTTCTAACAATAAACAGTTTTGAGATTATAACAATTTCTATTTTACTTATATCTATAAATAGGCAACCAACAAAACACCGCCAGTGAATAAAATCCATAATACACTAGTGTTTTACGAGTATGATTATATCCCTATGGTTACGCGTATAACGACTATATTATTGAAGAGTCGTAGATAAAATATTTTATATAGCGAAAGTTATTTTAGAAATTGTTTATGGAAATGAATATAAAGTTTAGTTTTTTGCGTCAATGCAAATGGGGGGGGGCTCTTTTGTATTTTCTGCAATACTTGATGTGGCTGCTGTACAAAAAAATGAAATAAAATGGATGCTTCCAAAGTCAAACCCTGTCAAAAATAAACGTTTGGCAATATATTACATATATTAACAATTGTTAAATTTTTATTTTTTAGTTTGTTTTTCAGTTTATTCCCCTTGCCTCACTGTGTACTCCAGCTTGTCTCAGTCTGTACGATAGTTGGTACACGGTGAGACATTTGGAACATATTCTCTGTAATGTAGTTTATAATAAAAAGCGATAATTATATCCCTAAATGATTATTCTTTCATACCTATATCAATTTATTTTAATTTATTAAAACACTTTCTTTTATGACAAAAAATCTAATTTTTCTCTCACTGTGTACTACTTCCCCTAATTAACTCTTAATTCAGCTTCTATAAACTGGCCCTAAATGTTTAAGAATTCTTCTTTGAAAGTCAAGGAAAAACATTATATAAACTCGATTGTGTATGCAATGGTTTTTTAATGTTGAGAGATGTAATTCATAGTTTCTTTTCTAATAAAGCCTATAAAAAAATATCAAAGAAAATGTACATATTTTTTTAGAATTTTGAAACATGTGGTTAATGTTGAAAATTTTGTGAAATAAAATATCCTGGAAATTATAGTAGGTAAACATGAATGTGACTTTTGTGTTCATGTCATGAAAAGGTACTTCTCGCCCTTTAACTGAAAACTAAATTGCAAGCCCCTGCTGTAAATAGATCGAAAAATAAACACGCTTAAAGAGAACAGTGCACGCAAATGTTTGGAAACTTTGACTCTTTGTAATTACCACAACAGCCAGACTAGGCAGATAAGTATCACAAAAATTGTGCGATTTGGTGGAATGACTCACCAGTACCATACAGTAGTAGCCACACATTAAGCTTGCTAGAAAGCCAGTATTAGATGAGGGGTATAAAAGATGCGACTAGAAAAACTCAATTTTATTTTACAGCATATGAAATTCAAAATACTGATGCTTCCTTCGCGACAGATCATTACATTACATTAAAGAAATATTGCACAAATTGGCCAAATTCTTCTGTTATGTTTAGAAAATAAATTAAAGTTTCTTATTTAATACACTGTATAGTTATAAATTATACTTACTTCTATTTTACAAAATTACGCAATTCTTATATGTCTAGGTTTTTTTTCATATTACTATAATTAAATTATTCATAATTACGTACATAGACGTTTAACAAATCGTCTTCTACCTTTGGTGTATTTAACACAAGAAACTGTTCTAACCAGCAGTCACTAATAAATAATTAAAAATCTTCTTACAAAAATAAGCTTTAAAAGTATCACAAAACTAGGATTTCTTTATACCATTGACTTAACATGAACTAATCAACTTAAACAAACAATAGAAAACAAGAGAGAAACGATCAATTTTCAATATACTTAACTATTCTCAGGTAACATTTACCACTGGCTCGTGTCCCTTATTAAATTTACATCAGACTAGTTTATTTTAATTAATTTATTAGAAACCTAATATTTACATTATATGGCATTTTCATGTTCACGGGTTGTAATTTTCTATTACAATTTCAAACACTTTAGAAATCATTCTTGTAATTTCTTGGTTCCTTATTAAGTAATCCTTTCAGTTTTTAAAAAACCTTCAAAACAAAATAATTTTTGCTATATCTAAACATTTATAGACGTCGTTATAGAAGGAGGAAATTCTAGATAAACAATAAACACTAAACATATTTTTTTATCTTCTCAGCAGAATTCATGTTCAAAAGTTTGGAAAAAACACTTAAAAAAATTTGCAACGCAATATTGCACACGGGCTTATTTAAGACTGACTCATTATATGTCTACTCCTAATAATTCTGATTAAAGATCAAATAGAATCCACCCTTTTACGTACATTATCGTCGATAGGTTGAAACGGTTGCATTTCTAGTTCGATAATAGCTTCATACAAATAATTTTTGATTGTTGGTGGTACTAAAAGTTCATCAATAGCATACTTATCTCTTATATTCTTAATTATAATGGCCCTACACCGATCTTGTAAATTAACAAATTCTCGTTTTGTGCACCCTAAAGTCATTTCGGTTTTTGCAGCTGTTGAACAAATCATAGGATATAAGTTATCTTTAACTTCATTGAGCCCCCTAAAAGCTACACCTAAACACTTTCCATCTTTGTAATATGTTAATGTACCATTCACACCATCAAATAGAATTCCTATTGTAGTAGCTTCATTTTCTCGAAATGGCTTTGTGTAATTATACCATTTACCACCATGCCATAATAATCCTTTATGGGATAAACCCCATCCATAATAATCTTCTCCAAGAAGATTCGTAAAGGAATCTGCATGAAGGCGCGTGTCAACAGTACCAATTCCAAACATCATACTCGTTCCAAAGATTCTTTGTGATAACCGAAGTTCCCAGAAAAATCTCCCATTATTTAAAATCTTCGTACCTCTAACAGCTGCCGTACCGCTGCTCCAGTTTGGATGAAAATGAGCCGTTCTGAAAGAATTACCGTAGAGTTTCACTTCAGGACTTCTTTCGTGCCGATTCCAAGTCCAAGAGTCATCACAGCCATGTATTAAAGGATTATGTTCGTACTGTTCGGTTTCCATATCGGAAACTCCGGAGGAATCCATTTGCTAGTCTGATGATTCTTCCCAGTCTTGACGGGACGTACCGACCCTGTCAAACATTAATATTTTTTATGCATTATTTGACATTTGTAATTTGTACATTTCATAAATCATTATTTACAGACAGCAGTGAATAAAAAAAAAATTAAAAAAGTGAACACGTCCATGTTTTTCACCCCTTGGTAACGAATGCGCCAGATCAATAACGCGAGCAGTTTCTGATAAAAGTAAGGACGTGCCAAGCTTTGCGTGGGGTGTGCCTTTGTTATTATTGCCTGTATTATATGGGGATGAAACGATTTAAAAAAGACATACTGTTACATATCTATTTGCATTTCGCAAAACAAATATCTATAAATCAATTTTTATGTTTGCTTCCGACTTCACAGTAATTATTTTTATAAATCTAATAAATCATTACAAAGAATGATAAACACGCATAATTTTGGAAAACATATCGTAATACATAACATTATAAGCAATAATTTTCATTGTGCGCCCATTTCAATTTACGTAATGACATTCTGATTGTGTGAGAATTAAGCACATGTAGTGAAACGTGAATAAAACTATAGGTAGTTACGTATTTATTATTCACATAGCAAACGTTATCGATTAGTTTTTGATAAGGATATCCAATTCATTGATACTATTTATAAAATTAACAGTATAGCAAAAATTGCTCCGGTAATTCCCCCAAAGAAAAGATACCTAATATTGAGTTAATTAAAAAGCTTACCTTTCAATATGAAATTCTCGAGTCATATTTCTCGAGGAAGAATGTTGAACTGTAGTCATCTTTTTTCTTATAAAAACAGCTGTGTGATAATAAAACGACGCGCCTGATAACACGACAATACTAGACTGCGCCGCGACGCTGACTGGGGTGCGCTAGCATGTGACGTAACGACGTCAGTAAGATTGTATCAGCGCATTGCTATGCGTATTTAGGGTTGAGGGTGTAAAATGTATGTAGGTACTTTTAGGAGGGATACTGGGTTCATTGTCCTTTTAATTAAAAACTACCTTTTGTGGTATATCCATTAGACCATTACTATATTATTCTGGTAAAACAATATTTACTTATAATTATAATGCTTTAATAGCAATAATAAGTACTAAAAACTAGAATTGATTTCTAAATATATTCTGCATAGTAAAGAATATTCTTAAAAAAAATGTTTCATCGATTTTTTTATTTTGTTTTGTATGTACCTACTAATTTTCACCTACATTAGCATATTTTTTTAATTCAAGGTCTTGGCGCTAGAATTTCAAAAATCAAAATGGTTTGATGCTTTTTCTTCGCTGCGATTGGTAATAGCACTAACAATAATACCTTGCAAATTATTCAAAAATGGCGCCCCACGGTCATAGTTGCGAAGGTGATAAAAATCACGATGAAACCCCTGAAATGGGCTTACAATACAGTTTATACTCGAAGATTGATAAAAATAATTTAGAGTGCCTTAATGAAGCAAGCGAAGGTTCAGGCAAGACTGTATTTAAACCTTGGGAGGAACGATTAAATTTTACCGACGTAAGTGAGGTTATGTTTTCATACCTAGAAAATTCTAAAGGTTCTCTTTATAATTTACATATTTCCTTTCATTCTTACAGTATGTTGAGTCTGATGCAGACGAAGAATTGCTCTTTAATATTCCATTTACTGGAAATGTGAAATTAAAAGGAATTATCATCGTTGGAGAAGATTCTGGTTCCCATCCTTCCAAGATGAGATTGTAAATTAATATTAAAGACAGTTATAACTTATAAATCTGTGGTCTTAATACATTTTTATTTTAGATATAAAAATAGACCACATATGACATTTGATGATGTTACGGTTGCTGCAGATCAGGAATTTGAACTTCATACTGATTTATCGGGTACTTTAGAATATTCAACAAAGTAATAATTATGAGTTGCTTGTTGATCTTCTTTACTTATAATAATAACAATTATCTTACAGGATAGTTACTTTTAGTACAGTACATCATCTTACACTACATTTTCCTTCTAATTTTGGTGCTGATCAAACTAGAATTTATTATATCGGTCTAAAAGGAGAATATCAGGAAGCTCACAGACATGGTGTTACTATTTGCACTTATGAAGCTAGACCAAACGTGTATGACCATAAAAATCCTCTTGAAGATAGTGTTAGTCATCAAATACAATAAAACATTAATCAAGAAATTTTGCTAACTGGCTTTAATCGTGATAATTTCAAAATGCATTTTATTTGATAATGTAATTATTTATTTTTGGGAATTCTTGAAAGACCTATAATAATTGTTATAATTAAAATTTGTATGATATGCACAAAAATAAAATAAAAAATACAACTCGAGTCCCGCTTTTTTTTAAAGTATGACGAAAAAAGCTTATGTGCTACAATTAAGAATATGCAATTTCAGCAAATACTAGAGTCCCCCAACTGGTGTTTAGGAACTCTAACTGTAGCTAACTTCAGAGAGACACACTCAAAAGTTTTTTTATTTTATAAAATAATAAAACCTACTAGCTGGCTGTTTACTCTATAAGCAGTTTTCTTGTATTTAAAAAAAAATTAGTTAAATAATTTCCAATAATTATTAACTCCATCCAATATAGACAGTTTTCTTGTATTTTAAAAAAATTGTCAATGAAATAATTTTCAATAATTATTAACTCCATCCATTATTTGCCACAAAAAGATTAGCTACTACAATTCTTACAATCACTTGTGCGAAATAGGTAGAGATCATCCCTTCTTTTCTAATTTACTGCCACTTACTGCAAAGCATGTCACATCTTTTTTCTTAGGTTATAATCTACGTCAAATACATTAGATTGCTTTGTGATATTTATTTAAAATCAGGTAAAGAAAAACTGTTAATAATGTATTATTAGATTATCTTACCTGTTCTTATTTCGAATATTACGAAGTATTGGTCTAGCTTTAAACGATTTACTTATATGTAAAAGAAATTCAAAGGTATAGGTTAACAATAATCAGTTTTCTGAAACTTCTACTTAACAAAAAGAAAAATATCAAAATTTAACCTCATTGTATTGTGTGTTGCATATTTAAAGAGGTTGTAATTGTTTGGTTATTTCAATATAAAAATATAACTGTTAGACATAAATGACAATACGATTCTTCGTATTTGATTGTAGCCTTTCTATCTTTAGTATCTTTTAAAAAGAATAAAAAAAATTAACTCCTAAAATGGCAAATCTAAATAACTTTGCATTTTAAATATACTGCGTGTCCTCGGTAGTATAGTGGTCAGTATCCCCGCCTGTCACGCGGGAGACCGGGGTTCGATTCCCCGCCGGGGAGGATTTATTTTTATTTTGTTACAATACATAGAATACAAAATCAAGTTTTACATAAAAGTAAATTGTTCAAGCAGAAAAGTATTTTAAAGCACGGTAGCTAGATATTAAAATTTGTTTTTTTTCTTTTCTACAGATAAACTTTTATATTCTTATTAAAGCTGATACCTTGATAGAGAAGACGAAAGGATTATGAATCTTCATTCTACCTGTTTCATGTTTTCTTATCAATGTAGAGACGAATGGAAAAGATTCATTAATGGTTAAACTCATGTCTTTTTGGTCGACACAATGAAAATAGTATCTATTATAATGCTGTTCTTAAGTATCTTAATTCTAAAAAGTCAAAGAATTAGACGATACTAAAGAAATTTAGAAAAGTCTTACTTTTTATGAAAGTGACTAGTGTTCAACCTGTTCTATTGCGGTGATACAGTGTGTCCTCGGTAGTATAGTGGTCAGTATCCCCGCCTGTCACGCGGGAGACCGGGGTTCGATTCCCCGCCGGGGAG
>VTPC01090131.1:657298-708361 GCA_011009095.1 Ignelater luminosus
GTGTCCTCGGTAGTATAGTGGTCAGTATCCCCGCCTGTCACGCGGGAGACCGGGGTTCGATTCCCCGCCGGGGAGAATTTTTTTAAAAATTTCATCTTGAAGGCAACTTTTTACAGTTTTGCTTATAAACAACAATAATTTCTTTTAAAGCTGCAGAAATAAGCTTATTATTGCAGTGATGCATTGGTGTCAAGTGTATAGCAACCCAAACAAGCGTAGCAGACTACTTCAGTTCCATATTAATATTATCTCCTACACTGAAAAGCATGAAAACAAAGTGCCATCCACAAGTTATTTCCCCTATTGCTTTATTGTTTCATAATTTAGTTAGGTACTTATAAGTACTATCTACACAAGTGTCTTTTTAAAAAGGTGCAAGCTCATTAATTATTATTAGTGTTCTTCAAGGCAGACAAAATGTTTATTAGGAAACATTGTAATAAATTTTATTATGATTTGCGTGTTCACTTTGGAACATAATAAAGGTTCAATTCTTATTAAATCTTGCCTGTCCGTACACTAATGTAGCTTTCTTCAAAACACCTATGCTAGATCAGCATTTAATCTAAAGAATAATAAATAAAACATAATAAATGTTTTGTTACTATATTTTTGTACTAAAATAATCACCCTTTTTACAATAAAATGTATTATTACATATGCAGAATAAAATACGCTATTAAATTATAAACTTATTAAGTAATAACATTAATTTATAACTACACACCATATATAATCTATTTTCTTCTTTTAAATATGTGTAAGTTACTTCATAAAATTTACAAATTTGCAAAATATTTGTGAACTATACCTTGTCTACCTACGTCGTTTTTGCTTCAGTCAAATTCATTCTTACTTACATCTAATTACTACACGCTTTTGGCTGGATGAATGAAATATGAAAAATTTATACATTTAATGATTAACAAACATTTTTATATGTATTTCATAGATAATCTCATTCATTCAATATCTTAAAGTATTTAGTTTTATAATTTATTTATTGATATTAATTAACATCAGCGTTTCTTCATAAGACATTTAATTCAAACCTTGTCGATACCCATCAGTATACAGTTCCATTACTATCACTAGCTTTTCTTTCGAATAAAAACTGAAGTAAATTATGTTTTCTACTCTAAAGGTAGTTATTCAGTACAAAATGTATTTCTCACAATGAAGTATGTTGAGTGGTGAAGCAAATTTTTAATTTCAATTCAAATTAATGACCATTAAAGGTAATTAGTTAACTAGAACAATACTATTTAATGATAACAGTGTAATTTTAAAGACAAAATCTTATATTACAATCGATTTTAAAATTTTGCAGACTAGTATTTTACAACCTTTTTATTTAGTAATGTTTCAGTGTCATGATATGAAATAAAAGCATTACTATCTTGATAACTTATTTGATGGTAACATTTTGGCTAACCGTAACTTTCGGCTCATTTCCAGTTGTTGCTTCAGCATCAGCAAAAAGAACATCCGGCTGCGAGCCACTTTCTTCAGCTATCTCTTCTGGTACATTTTCAATATCCGATGTGCTTATACTAGGCTGCGTTGTTACATGTTGAACTGGCATGGTACTAGTAGATGGTAAAAATTCTTTTTTTACAAACAAAACCTTATCTATATAAAACATGGTCCCTAAGTTGTAAACAAACACTTCACTTTCTACTATTGTAGCTTCGTTCACTTTCACTTTTTCTGTAAAGAATTCTTTTCATAAAAATTATTTCATATATTACCAATCATGTATTTAAGAATACGTACCTTTTTGTCTGACAATTCTAATGGTATTATTTCCTAATGTAGTCAACTCTATTCCATCTTTTAAGTCTCTATCGTAAAGCCTTCCTTTCACAAAATGATTCAATAAAATTTGTAGCCCATCTCCGTTTGATAAATAATTATCAGGCATCTTATCTAAACCAACTTCCTCAAAGGCCTTATCTATCGGAACAAAAAATGTATATCCTGTCCCAGAAACATGAGGTGCCAAATCAGCCAGATTTAAAAATCTTGTAATATGTGAAAATCTCCTGTCCCTTTCAAGCGCTAGAAAAGCATGAGATAAGAACTGAGCTCCAAACCAAGGGAAAGCTAAAAGAGGTGGCGTTTCTTTATCACGATGCTGTTGATGCAATCGAGAGACGACAGATTCATTAACAAAAAGAACTTCTCCCGTAAACATTATATTGCCTTTTACTACAGGAGTATCTCCTTTCACTACTGCTACCCCATTTACAGTCAGGGACGCTGCAATAAAATTCAATAATTGTGTTTGCAAAAAACATTTATTATGCCTAGTTTGGTATATTGTATAATGATGCTTACGTGTCTTTCTGAAAACAATTTGACGACCCCCTAAGGTTGTAGCAACTTCCTCATCTTTAATATTCTCTTGCCTATAATTTCCTTTTATGAAATGATTGATTATGACACTTTCTGTAAATTCAGGAACGCTGAAGGGGTAGAAACCCCAATCTATAGGGTGCCATCTATGAAATGCATGATCTGTTGGTACAAAGACAGTGTAATCTTCTCCTGAAAAAGAATAAAAATTAAATTTAATGTGCTTAAAATTATAGTAGTTTTTGATAACTAACTAGGCTTAAGGAGCATGCACGATTGTGAGATTTTTTATTAGAAACTAAAGTAAAATTTTAAAGAATTAAGATTTAATAACTAATAGTTTTCCTTATCACATTAACAGTCATTGTAGCATTTTAGAATTTACTTAAGGTATGTAATGCAACTAATGCAAGAATTACCAAGTTAAAGTTTCATTGTTAATTAAATTTGATTAAAGTTGATTAAAATTGCAGTAATTGTAAAACAGTAATTTTGCCCTTATCAACAAAGTCTCTAAAGCGTTCAATTAAGAGAAATCCTACCATATGGTGCATCAAGTATTAAAGAAATAGGAAAAAGATTTTCATTGGTAAAACAAGTCCTAAAATCTCGAAATGTGTGAGAGTGGAAGTGATATCTTAGAGATTGCACTCACTGTAACTGACCCTAAGATCGAAGTAGAAATCATCCTCTTTTCAAATTTTAAGTTTTGAATAGTGATAGAATAGTGGTATGAATAAAAAGTAAGATAGCAAACCTATTTTAAGGCTGTATGTTACAAGGATTTTAAAGGTATCAAATTGATTAGGACTGATTGTAAGATTGAATTAAGGAACTCTCAGGCCTGAGGTGCTAACAATCTTCAAATTTTCCGAAGAAACGAAAACCCATCGAACATTAAACCAAAACTTACTATAAAACAAATACGAAAACTCTCATGACATGATGGGCCAGGCCGCACATTTGTATCAAACTTACAGTATTGCACAATTGGAAATTTTCGAACTTTAGTGATTACATATTCTTAATAAGTGGACGTAGTTTTAAAAGCAAACTCATGCGTTTTTGGTTCTAGTGAATAATTATAATGAACTCAAAAAAATTAATAACAAAGTTTTCATCAAAAAAAAAAAAACAAATCGAGCAGAAAATGATCCTCAAAGAACTTTACTAGCTCAATAATTTATTGGCTCTATATCAGACATATCTTGTCAAAGACGTGGATGTTTTCGAATGAACAATCCTGTATGCTCGATACAAACATGCGATCGGGGTTTGAGTCGTACGTCTCATGTATAATCCGGTTCTGCATATAGAGGACGTGCAAATGAGGCAACTTACCATAGGCACAGTAAAGAATAAGGCAACTGATATTACAAATACGCAATTTATGATTTCGAACTAATAATCTGCTGGTTATTTAGTGTTCTCAAGTGTTTAGAGTAGATTTCCAGTGTTTTTCTCTAAATTCTCAGTGTTTTTTTCAAAATTTCCAGACATTTAATAACATTATAAAAACCATACCTGCCAGTCCCTAAATCCGATTTGTAACCTTATAATTCAGTATTTCTTGCAGTGCTGTATTGCTAAATTTTGTCTTGGGTATACGCATTTTCTGTGTTATAACGAACAATTAGGTGCGTATGTAAAACAAAACTAACGACTGATGAATAACATTCAACTGCACTTAATTTTCAGTAACCACACTAATACCATCATCAATCAGACATCACTAAACACTGTTTTCGTCCTTAATTTTAATGCACAAGGCGCAAGAGGTACTTTTACTTTAGAGTCTTGCACAGGCCAAAATTCTCAGGCCCGTCCCAGCTCGGACCAACTGGGGATAAACCTAATGCGGTCGAAAAACACCTGGTAACTTCTTAATCGGCCCGAAAAACCCGACAGGTTTCAGAGGCCCGAATGGTCCGGCAGGCTCAATTGGTCCGAAAATAACGCCCACCTGAGTCAGTACAGAGAAGCTCTCGGCCCTGTGCAATACAAAACTCTTCCTCTTCAGTTCAGTATGAAAATAATGTTTGTTTGGGTCAGCACGAAAATAACTCCTGTCCGAGTTAATAAGACAATCCTTCCTTGCGGTTCAGTACGAAAATAGTTGGTCTTAGTCAGTAGCAAAAATATTTTGGCTCGGTGCAGTACGAGAATCGTCCGCCCCACCAGCCCTAAGTTCAAAAGGTCCGACAAGTACGAGAAACCCAAATGGTCCGAGCGGCCCGAGAAACCCGAATGGTCCGACAGATCCAAGAGACCCGATCGACACGAGTGGTCCGAATGACCTGACAGACGTGAGCAACCTGAATGGCCCGAGCGGTTCGATAGGCTCAAACGGCCCGATTGAATAAATGCAAGCCTGAAAAGCCCGATAACTTTTTAAACCGAAGCTCAGCCCGACACGAACTCGAGGTTCGGGCCGGGCCGCGTAAATGTCCTACTGAAAAACCTGGCACGTGCAGGCCTCTAACGTACCTACAATACAAACTTGCTTCAGTGAGTCATTGACTGAAACATGAATATGCCCTCATCTGCGAGATAAACAAATAATCCTTAAGGCGTTGAGTGACATTAACAGATCCTCTCGTCAGAAGTTTAAAGTTTAAGAAACTATTAGAGAAAAACCATGGCCTATTCAATCAACCTCCGCTGGTAGTAGTGGCCCTGGAAAACCACGATCATTGCGACCTCTATAGGAAATGTAAAACACTAGTATAAGAGTGGACAATGGACATATACTAAGCGCGTTCAGAGCACGTAGCGGTTCGTGTACTTTGATGTAAGTTTAATTTTGAAACAATCCAACTCGATTGATTGGCGCAATATTATAACCTAGAAACGACTTTTTCACTTGACTGACTACTGTAGTAGTTGTATAGGTTTTTTTCTTTCTACGATACCAACTGAAACGAAGTGCTGACAAGCGATTTCTTTGCACTGAATAATAAAACTGAGTGTTAGTGGTTGGGATTGCCGTTAGAAACAAATCTTCAGATTTGGCAACGTTGGTTGTAGGTGTTGATCACCCTCTTTCTTGCCATATCTTGTTCTAAATAATCCTCTCCTAGATGATACCTCGAGAATAATACCTGCGTACCTCCTGAATTAGCATTTACCTATAGTCTTCTTAAGTTTCATTTTTATAGTTTTACGACGTATACCAGCGTATACTTTCCAATACAGCGCACTGACTTTTGTACAATCAACGTAGTATCCACACTTCCACAGATTATCTAAAGATTCTATTACGTTTTGAATGGCACGACGTAATTTATAATTTCAAACTAATAATCTATTGGTTATTTGGTGCCTACGAGTGTTTACGATAGATTTCCAGCGTTTTTCCAGAATCTTCGGACATTTAAAAACGTCATGAGAACACATTTGTAAATCTCGAAATACAATTTGCAACTTTACAAATTTGTAAGTTCTATTTTTTGTACAATCAACGAATTATCTAAAGCAAGGCCAGTGCAAGAACGTGTAAATGAGGCAACTTAATGTCGTTTCTTGAGCCCGTGCTTCCACTTCATCTACAATTGTTGGAGGTTCTGCATGTTTAATGGGCGACAGATCTGCAGAACGAGAAAGCCTTCAACGTTTTCTTAGAACTGCCCTGTAACCATATTGCTAGTAAAGTGAATCCGAAAGGTTTTTGAAATAAGGTAGTAGTAGTTGGGATGGCTTAAGCCCAGCAAGTAGGCTTTTATAGGCCCTTTTTTTTACTAACCCCTCGCCATTATCTCTGTTCTCTACCTGACTCCCAAACAAAAGTTAGACTATCAGTCCAAGCTAGAATGCTCAACTCCCTCCTTGTTAGTGTAATGTTTTGAAAGGTCTTGAACCTCAGCTTCTAGCAATGCCCACATTCACTCAGAAAGTGGAAAGACGTTTCATCGCTATTTCTACAGCTAGGACATGTTGGGTCTTTTTTCACACCTATTTAGAAGCGAGAAGTTTCTTCTTAAGAGGCAGTGGCCTGTGATGATCCCGATTAAAAGACTCAGGGTCCCCGGTTCTTGTCCACTAGCCAGTTTAGTTTTTACAAGTTAAGATTGGCTATATGATCTTTCATCTGGCGATAGCCCTTGCTTCTTAGCCAAGTCATCTTTTCAGTCTTGTAAGTTCATGGATTCAGGGCGGACGAGATCTGTTGTTTTAATTTTCCCAAAAAGAGTTCTGGTCCTAAGCAGGTATCAAACTGTGCCCAGGAATCTAGACGAGGTTAACCTTTGTTGTGGAAAGCTCTTCCAAAGCGTCTACACACTTTTCTTGTCCTGGCCTCCTGACTGACGGAACAGATATATGTATATCTTTTGGTTCGTCATTCTCGCGTCTTTCCTTATATGCCGCCGATAGAATGGCATAAATTTCCGTTTGAAAAAACCGTGATGTGCTTTCCCAGAGAACAGTTCTCCCGAAGGCATGGGTTTTTTACCTGTCTATCCATCAGTATAGAAAATCAGCGAGTTCCGTTGAGAATTCACCTCCAACAGGATTGTGAGAAAGCTCTTTCTACGCAGCCTTAACCGATCATCCGCCTGTGTTATCCTATAGGTGGACAACCCTACTGTTCGGCCGGTGTTAATTCCCTTTTCGAGCCGCAACTTTGCATCCCGCATTCTTATCCAAGTTAGGAGGCTCGGGAGCCCTAATAAAACCTCTAGTGTCATCGTAGGGGTCGTCCTCATTGCAATGTTTATATCCAGACAGGGCCAGGCGTTGTAGGTTGGCTAGCTTTTAAGCAATTTACACTTGTATTGTATTGTATCTCTGGGGGTGTGTATTATCTTCTAGTAAATTGCATTCAAAAGGTTCTCAAGGTAGAGTAATACAAATGATAGCAGCACTTGCCCACTGTAATGTTTTGCATCTAATTTTCCTTGAATAGAGATCAGAAAAGATCTGCTAAAGTTGATAGTGATACTTCTCACACCGTAAGGTTCTATGTTAACGTTGCACGCCGTTCAATAGCAAACTGTAAATTGCGAAATTCCCCGTTTAATCACCTTATTTTCTTTTAGCAATCATGGGTACAGATTCAATTCCAGTTTAACCAATACTTACCATGCTGAACAGATAGAGTGATCATGTACAACTCTCGTGATATTTCCAAAAAGGGAAAGATTTCCTTAAGCTGATAGAAGTAGCGTGAACGGGTCGCTGAGGCTCTTTTGCTACTTTCTAAGAACTATATTATAACACAATATCCTATTGTTAGTGGGAAGCATACAAAAGGCCGATAAGAACGAGCGCGGAGCGCCAAGCAATCAAATTCCATGATAAACTGAAGCCATGGACGTTTCTCGGTCAATAGCTGCTGGCCACTGATTGCCTGCCATTCGAGTCGTAGAGAAACAATCTCTTAGAGCCTCTAGACGAAGAGCACGATCTTTACGAAGTGCTGCTTGTTGAGGATGCCCGAAGTTTCAATGAGACACTGTATTTCCTATTCCATCTTCTCTAACTGTAGACTAGATTAGACTATTTCAGGAATGTTTATGCCAATTTCTCTAAGTTTAATAATTCGACCTTTTTAAAAATCACTAAATTTGTACATTAACACACGGCATTTTTTTAAACGTTTTCAATCAAAAATTCATGATGGAAATCCCATAGATAGTGATAAAACAACAGAAGTATAGAAAAGACGTGACATTTTGTCTTCCTCAAGTAATGAAGCAAAGACTATGGCAGTCGTAAACAACTTAGAAAATCTAACATGTTTTTGCAGTTTCTACTAAATTAAATAGGATTCTAACGACATAAATCATCTTACAAACTGAAAATTACAAAATTTTAAGTGTTCGACCTCAAATTATTTGGGATCGGTTTAAATCCGAGTGTCCTTAATAAAGCATAACTGCTTTGAGCAAGAGCTTTACTGGAATGATACAATTTAGAGAAATAAGCAAAGTGAGGGAAGTTTCCTTACAATTAAGTAAGTAGTAAAATGAAAGTTGCTCATTGCTTTCAAAGTGAGCCCCTTATAAAGAATTGGATATTCTGTATCATTTATAAGTAAAAACTAACGAAAAAGTTTGTCAAGAAACTAGAAATACTCTTAAAGAATTTTTCTTTTCTTCTTTTCTGATTTTTCGATATAGAATATTTATCATAAAAGATTTTTAATTGAATACCTTCAGTCTTTCCTTGTTGTGGCGGCTGAATAACTGCGAACAATAAGTACAGACTCTTACAATGGGCATTGTTATGGAATAGATGCTTTTAATATAATCAAGTGTGTAGACCGACTAGGGTATGAGCTATTCTTTTGAAGAACGCAAAAAGTCAGTCAATTTAGATAGTCCTAGTCCGTTAATGTCTAACTTCAGATTACTTATGCTTGTTGTTTCCAATTCTTACAATGAAACTTCTGGTTTTATTGAGAGATCAACGTATTCATTACCATTGAATTTGATAGTATCTTTACCAATTAAAGATAGTAGTAACCATAGCCAGCCTTGAGATTTAGTGGGCAGCTTCAAATTTTTGCGTCCTTGCACCTTATCGCAAATAATATCAAAAATCTTCTCATCTAGAAGACTTAAAATAAAAGTAACTGTTAGTAAGGAAAGCTTTATAGGTTCGAATAACATACCTAACCGACTCATAAAAGTCAAACCGAACTGAAAAGCCCAGGAGAGGCCTGTATAAACATTTGAAGATATGGTTCTTCCTGTCCAAACCTAATGCTAGGACCATACCTATTAAATAGACACTATCTTTATTATTAATGTTACTTCTTGCGAGGGCTCAATAAAATTGAAGGCGAGTATTCTCTAAGTATCTGTTATTATCTAAGTTGGAGAGCTTTTACCATAGTTTGTTTGAGTTACCTAAAATAACAAAAGGGCGATAAATATGGAGATGATCATACTGCATGCCCAATCCAAAGCTAATTTATTCAAGACAAACATTACATGATTGAAAATGTATCGACATTTGTAGCAGTCGTACCTTCTTTGGCAAAACAACGCCTTCAACAACAACCGGTGAAAAATCCGTTCAAGATAAAAAAAAACATATTTTGGTCTTATCAAAGTTTTAATCTAAATTGTATACAAAATCTTTACTTGCTGGACCAAATTGTCTTTTGATGCTCATGCAGTGCTCGGCGCTACACTAACGTTCTTTATAACTGGAAAGAAAACATCTTTATTTTGTACAATATTATGAACCAATACTGTCATCAGTATTGACTTTCTTTTTCATACACTGTTTAGTAGATGCTCGAACATGTAAGCTTTGGTTCATAATCAACCACTCGATTCAAGAAGACAGACAATAAATAAGATGGGGTTATAACAAATAAGAAACCGAGAATGCGAGTTAAGTATAATAATAAAGGCCTTAATGAATTTTTAAAAATGAAGCTAATTTGAAAATTTAATTTTTCTTTCTTGAGGACCAAGCGGAATCAACACGTTTTCGTTTTCCTTTTAGCCCAATATTCTTCCATCAGCAGCGAGTGTTTTCCCATTGTTCCGTCCATACGTGTTGTTTGCTCTTTCCTTGCAGCTCCTCGAAATCCCATGTTTGTGTGATATTTCTAATTGTATCTCGGTCCTGTGGATCTGGTGATCCTAATTCTCTAAGATCATTTTCTGTTTGTTTGTACCAATCGGGTCTAGAAGTCTTGCTTTTCAGAAAAGAGTGAATTTGGCGTGTTAGCTTGTTTGGGTTCATTTTTATAAAGTGTTCCCTGAACTGGATTCGTCGCATGCGTATTGTGTCTGTGATTTTGGGTATGTGTTTGTAGATTTCTTTGTTGGGTCTTGGGTAATGTATTCCGTCCTTGGTTCTTGGTCCTAAGATTTTTCTTATTATTTTGCGTTCTTTTATTTCCAATTGTTCTTTTAGTGTTTTGTATTGAATGTCTCTGAGGCGTAAAGCGCTTTTGATTTGACCATTGTTGAATAATGTCGGATTTTCCAGTTCCAGGAGAGGCATTTTTTGTTAATTGAAACACGGTTTCCATCTTCTGGAGTTTTGATTCTATGGACTTTTTTCGTTGCAGCTCTCGGCGATCCATTCACTGAGGTATTTAAATTCTTTAACACGGGAAACTTTGTTGTTGCCAATTTTAAGTTCATGTGGTGCTATTTTGATGTCTGTCATAAATTTTGTTTTTTCAAAGGAAGCTTGTAGACCGATCTTCCCAGCTTGTGCTTGTAATATTTCGAGTTGTTTCTGTGCGTGTGGGATGTTTTTTGGCAATTAGTGCCATGTCATCTGCAAAGGCTAGGCAGTCTATTTCTACACTTTTGATTTTTGGTTCTACGCCACGTGCTGGCGCACCTGCTTTTCTCCATTCCCTTACAATTTTCTCAAAGGCGCAGTTAAAGAGTAACAAGGATAGTCCGTCACATTATCGTATTTCTGTGTTTATTTTAAACTCTTTGCTCAGTTCCCCCATAAATTTTACTTTCGATGTAGTCTCTGTGAGTGTTTCCTTAAATAAGCTTGTTGTCTTTCGGTCTAGCCCAAATTTCATAGGCCTTTTTGCAATCAACGAATGTGATGACATAACTTTTGTTGGATGTGCTGGGGAAGTAGGTATGTCATCTAATTTTTCAGGTTTATAATTTATTCTGTACAGGATCGTAATTTTCTGAATCCACCTTGGTATTCGCTGAGTTGCAGATCAAGTTTAGGTTCTGCACGGTTGGATAGAATTTTCTACGTGATTAAAAGATAGAAAATTTCGTGATATTTGTTTGGGTCTGTCTCATTTCCTTTTTTATGTAATGGGTGTATGATTACCGTTTCTCAGTCCTCAAGGATTTTTTCTAGTTTTCCGGATTTAATCCAGAATCTGCTTGAGTTTTATAATGATGTTTTCTCTTGCATTTTTCCAGAGTTCTGTGGTGATCTGGTCTTCTCCCGATGCTTTGCTATTTTTGAGGGATTGGATTATCTGCTTGATTTCCTGTACGCTTGATGGTTTTCAATCTGGGTGTTGCTGGGTGGAGTTGATGGGGAATTTATCTTGTGGTTTTTCACAGTTGAGCAATTTGGAAAAGTATTTGGCAAGAATTTCGCAGTTTTTACTATTGTTGTGAACAATTCCCATATCTTCGTCTCTAGACTTGAGTGATGGTGGGGAATAGTTAGTCAGTTTTTCTTTGAATGTTCTGTAGTAGTTTCTGAATTGTTTTTCTTGAAGTCGTCTTCTGTTTTTGTAATGTTGTATCGTCATTCAGTTTGGGTATTTTCCTTATCGATTTTGTTACTGTTTTTCTGGTATGTTTGAGTTTTTGCAAGGTCTTTTGGTTTTTATTACGCAATCAATTTTATCACGCTTGTTGTCTGAGCTGGTCACATTCGCCTGTCCACCAGACATGCCTACGCGTTTTAGTTCGCGATGCTGTGTTTTCTGCTACTTGTAAAAGCTCAGACTGGAGTTGTTGCCAATTTTGTGGGTTTAATTTTCCTGTTTCTTTTGTGAATTGTTTATTAGCTTTGATGTTTTGTTTTGAAAATTTAATTATTAAACAATTTTATTAAAAATATGAATACACGTTATACACTAAACCTTTTTTGCCATAAACTTTTCTCCTAAAGTGCACCGTTTTCAAGCTATTAAGTGTCAAAGTACAATTTAAGATTTCTTGTTTTTTCAATATTTCAAGAACAAACTGAAATGTCGGAATGAAATTTCTTATATGTTTGTTATGTTATGTCAGTCCTGAATGCATGGGCTTGCAAAACTTAAAAGGTGAGTTGGCTAAAAAATAGTGACTATCGCCATACCACCGATTTTAACTTGTGAAAACTAAATTGGCTAGTAAACAACAAGACTTTTAACTGGGGTCCTCACAGGCCACTGCCCCTTAAGGGGAATCTGGAAATGGCGACGAAACATTTTTCCACTTTCTGGGCGAATGTGGGAGTTATGAGAGGCTGAGATTCAAGATTCAGAAGTTGAGTTTTATAGCCCGAACCGACATACATTCTAACTTTTGTACGGCAGTTAGGCAGGTTTGGGCAGAGAACAGACAAAAAACGGCCTTAGAAGTGGTTGACATAACGGAGAGAGGTTAGTAAAAAAGGCCTATAAAGGTCTATTTTTTGGGCTTAAATCTTCCAAACTACTACTGACCTATTTTGAAAACCTTTCAGATTCAATTTACTATCAAGACGGTCACGGAACAGTTCTTAGAAAACGTTAATGGCCCATTAAACATGCAGAATCCTTGACAACTGAGATGAAGTGAAACCAGGTGCTCAACAAGTTTCTGACAAGACGAATCGGCCGGAGATGGATGATCCAACTGCGATGTGCATTAAAAATAGTTTGTTAGATCTGTTCTATTTGTTTCGTTTTTCTGGCTAAAGATAAATAAACGAATTACACATTTCTTCCAAGCTTCATAGAAATATTTTAAAATTTAATAGTTTTGGTGTGTTCGGATTTCTTTGCAGTTTGTTTTGTACAGTTATGACCACTTCAATCACCTGTCGGTGTTGGAGAAACTTCGGATGATGTACAAAATAACATCAGTTACTATAAACGCTCTCGTTCCAATCCTCATCGTATATAGTGACTAGAGTTCGATATTTGAATTATTAATGGATAGATGTCTAAAAGATAAGGAAATGATTTCAAACTCCAGCTACACAAACACTGAGTTACAAAAGTACAAAACATATGGTAAATTCTATTAGACAGTTTGTAATTTATCGACAACCGTTGCATTTAGGAGAAGATATCATATTTATTTAAAAATCTGTCTATCAGTATAAACAATTTATATTAGTATGTAAAAAAAATGAATTTCTACTGTGCAGTGCTATAATCTTATACTCGCGCGGCTACAATGCATCTTGTATTATGACAAGATGTAAGCAATAGATCAATTTACTTCGGTATTGTAAATATTTTCACGTTTCTAGATGAATTAATGTTTAATGTAAATAGTTAACTAAAATAATATCTTATTTGAGTCTACCCATGCACAATTTCAGTTGACATTTTTCAGTTACACTTTTTAGATATAAATTCTTTCAAATATTTTACAAAGAGTTAATCTTAAAAATAAATTAAATAATTATCTTAAATTAATTCTCACCATCTTCCAACAATTTAGAAACATTCGATCTTGACAAGAAGTGCTGAAACACTCGAACACCACTCTTGAGATATGAAAGCACTTGCAGGACGCTTTCAACAAAAGTCGTATTACTTGTCGATTTAGGTTCGTCTTTCACTTTGACAACCGGATGTAGGCCCGCGTCTAACTTTCCTTGAGACGTATTTTTCTTAACAGGATGTTCATCCAAGAAAAGGTAGTTATCCAATACGATTAAAGCCCCGTTGGGAACGACTACGTTAGGTTGAAGTATGATTACATCATTTGCTAATAACTTATCTTCTTTGCGACGAACATGGACTGTTCGTCCTCTTAATGTATCAAATGAGGTTTCTTTGGTGGTATTTGTGATATTAATTATATTTCCTAATACTACATGATCGAAGATTATCTGTTTGATGTAATTCTCTCGTTGGGGGTTGTTGCCTGCGTGTAGCTTCGCTGAATTTGACGGTACGAGAATCGTAAACGGTTGATCTGCAAACAAAAAGAAATAATTAAATAGGGTAAAGCAAATAAAATCGATTCTATGTTGTTTATTTTTCCTAAACGAGTTGCATTCTTTACTATTTTACCGATAATAATCAATAAACGAACTGTTTGAGAAAATTATTATTATTTACATTTAATCTACTTAAAATATTGAATTAAAATTTCCTCTAACAAGCTATTGTTATCTGTTGAGGGAAACCGAATAATTGTAATTCAATTAATATCTCCTATTAATTTTTAAATATATGATTAAATATAAATACTCAAGGAAGAATATTCAATTAAAAATTAAAAGGGTAACCTGTTGTTTTAATGAATGCATTATTATCGTTAAGTGTCAAGGGGAACGTTATGATCAGACCATAACATATTTATTTCCAAGGAAATTTTTACGCGTAAGATGGGTGGCATAGGCTGTTAACTATTAATTTGTATAGTAGACGTTTCCTATAAATTATGACGAAAGAAAATGTATGATTCACCTTTACATTTAATGAATATTACTTTGATTACATGTTGAAGTCACTAAGGAGCGTAAGCAATGTGAATGACAATTATTTTAAATTATTACATAATCAGGGGAGCACTTACACTTAATACGGTTTAAAATATTTAGATTTTTTAGATGTTTGCGTTGGCTTGCTCGTTAAATGTATATTTACCGAGCAAATAATACTATTTTTGATAGCGAAAACTTCCTTGTTACTGATGTAAGCAAAGAAAAATAAGAATCTAATAATAAGGAAAACAAAACACAAATATGTATAAAATTGAGTATTTTGAAATACTTAATTTGTAGATGTTGTAAAAGGTATGTGGTTGATTTTATTAAACTATAAAATACCAATAACTCCCCACATAAAAATGAAAAGAAAAACAGCTTGTATCTAACTTTCATAGTTCTAATAGGCGTTCGCCCACATGTTATCGCCTCTTTAATAATAATTTCGGGTGGTCTAATGACTCCTATTTGTCATGTTCTAGTTGTAAAGTTCAACCTTTGCTTTCAGAAATGTAAATAATTTTTTTAATTACTGAATTAACTGCATTACTGTCCTTGGTCACTTCTATAATAATGACAAGTATGAGAAGAATATTTTTCTTTTTTCTTTTCTAATTATGTCGTTAGATTTATACTTATTGGATGTACTCTCGATATTTTTCAACTTCCTGTAAATCGTATAATTTCCTAGTACTGTAAGGCTGTAAAACCTACAATCTTTTTCAGACTTTGTTTTGGTTAGATCTCATTTAATTTTTGTTGCAATTGATAGAGAATAAATTGCTATTGTGATTAATCACTACACTTAGGATTTCGAGCGTAAATCAATAACTGAAAATGTGCAGGAAACCAGGTTCATATTAATTTTTGTTTTATTTTTATAGCACAGCTTGCTGTACATCTCTCGATAACATTTTAACATTTTTCTATTTAAGCAGAAAAATCATAAAACCCATTCAGTAATTTTAATAAATGTTCCCAAAGTGAAATTTCTGAAAGAATAAAAACATTCTAATGAGAAGTAATTTAGTCATAGTCAGAAGTCGCCCTTCTTAAGTCCACTTCTAAGAGTTCTTGATCTTCTTAACTAAATACGAGGGTGGCCTGAAAAGTTTCCAACCTCAACGTGAAGATGGCAGCACTCGTAAATAAAAGCTACTGAATTTCGTTGTTCATCTGTTAACAGTTACTCACCAAAGTTTCAGCCATTTTGGACGCGCAGTTTTTATATAACAGTCGTTTGAGTGAGTTGATGTGAGTTTTTTTGTGAAAATGGACAAAATCGAATATCGAGCTGTCATTAAATATTTGTTTTTGAAAGGCAATACGCCTTCGCAAATAAAAGATGAGTTGGATTCTGTGTATGGGGACTCTGCACCATCATTTACCACAGTGAAATTTTGGGCTGCTGAATTTAAACGTGGCCGTAAGAGCTTGGGAGACGATGAACGTTCGGGACGTCCAAAAACTGCAACTACCGACGAAAACATCGCCAAAGTTCACCAAATGGTGCTAGACGACCGCCGAATTAAAGTGAGAGAGATAGCAGAGGTTATGAACATGTCAAAAGAACGTGTTTGTCACATATTAAATCAACATTTAGGCATGAGAAAGCTGTCCGCGCGTTGGGTGCCGCGTTTGCTCACGTTAGACCAAAAACGTGTTCGAATGAATATTTCCAACGCTCTTTTGGCGCAGTTTAGGCGAAATAAATTCGAGTTTTGGCGCCGATTAATTACTGTAGATGAAACTTAGATACACCATTATACGCCCGAAACAAAAATACAGTCCAAACAGTGGACTGCAAAGGGGGAACCGACTCCAAAAAAAGCAAAAACTGTTTTTTCGGCTGGGAAAGTGATGGCGACTGTTTTTCGAGATAGTCATGGAGTTATTTTAATCGATTATCTTCAAAAAGGAAAAACCATTACAGGAGCATACTATGCAAAGGCAGAACTTGCGAAAAACCGCCCACATTTGCAGAAAAAGAAAATCCTGTTTCACCAAGACAATGCACCGTCTCACACCTCAGCGGTTGCCATGGCGAAAATCCACGAATTACGGCTTGAACTGCTTGACCATCCGCCTTGCTCACCAGATCTAGCTCCAAGCGACTTCTTTTTGTTCCCTCATCTAAAAATTGCGCTCGGAGTACAAAGATTTTCGTCAAATGAAGAGGCAATCACCTTCGTGAACAATTATTTTGCAGAGAAAAATGCCGAGTACTATTTGGACGGGTTACAGAGATGGGAGCATCGCTGAGAGAAGTGTGTAGAGTTACAAGGAGACTACGTTGAAAAATAAAAAATTTTCAGAAAAAATGTCTTGTATCTTTGTTAGGTCGGAAACTTTTCAGACCACCCTTGTAATTAACGAACTGTGTACCACGCCAGACTATCAATGGGTTTTTAAGAAAGAGATAATAAACCTAACAAGAAGTTCTACCTGATAAATAACTGTATTTGTCTATTGTTTTCATAATTTACTTGGCAACAAATTTGAGTTCAAAAGTTAGTTGTAGGGGAATATTTCTACAATAAACAACACACATACGAGTACAATAATACCAAAAGAAAAGTGTAAGTTCTAGGTTAAATCAGTATGTGAAAAGACTCAGTGACCTTACAACGAATGGAAGTGTTTTATTTTCCAAATTTTGCAAGTTCCGGTACTAGCAACAAAAAAGTTTCAAGTAACTCAACACCTGCAGACCGTAAAACATCAAAGTAATAAGAAGAGAAAAAGCCAGAACAAAAAACAATTATTAGTGGCTGTTGCATCAAAGCCAGTATCTAAACCAATAGAATTTTATGAAGACTTGTGCATAGCATTTATATCTGCATATATAAAATAAGACTTTCGTAAAGTGTTTGGAAAAGCACACTAAGCAAAATATTCCAGATGAATTAACAATAAGGAAGAATTCCGTGGCGTCACTGCTGTATCAAACTACACCAGAAAAAGTAAGGAACAAAGTAAAAATTTTAGAAAAATCCAATCATTCAACTATTGCTGCTTTTTCTAATGAAGTGTTAGGTCTTTTGTAGCCAGAAGGAATCTAGAATTCACGCCTTCAATTAGTTTGCATGGATGCAACAGTTTATATGCAGAAAGCTATGATTGGATTGCAAGTAGTGTATCCTAAAAAAATCTCTAATCATTATGAGTACTCGTTACAACAATCTAATTGATGAAAAAGTTTTTGATTTTAAGGGTTTGATTATATTAAGTATTAGAAAGTAGAGATCGTTTCCACTGGCCACTCTGGACAAGTGCCCAGGGCCTTGTGATTCATGGAGCCCCCTAGTTCCTATCAGATCACCAACCGATAACTGATAAATATATTTATTTTCCGAAAATCAAACGATAATTACTGACTATAATACTTATCAGCTTTTTTGGTATTCTAATGAACAAGGGGCCTAACAAACACTGGCAACTCTGTCTGGCTGCCTACCTACAAGGTGATTCCCCTAAATTATTTTTAGGTTTTAGGTAGCTAATAGCGGCGTAAAACGGAACGCGACCCACCCAAGTAAACAGACTAGATGATCGGGACTTCCCCTGCGAACATGACATTCGGTCGGCCCGGATTCCCCTTCCACGCGCACTTAACCGCACTTTCTTTTCGTTCGGGACTGAAAATTAAATCGTCGATCGTTCGTCTGTTTTGTTTTATGTTCGTAACTGTTTTCAGTGTAAGAAAATAATAAACACTGAATTAAAACACAAAATGTCGAAACGGTCATATCCTAGTGGCTTAGAAAAAAAGAAAAAAGTTGCACATCAGAAAAAAGTAATTGAAAAGTTACCAAAATTAACATCATATTTTACATCAGGAGCGTCTGTAAGTAGCAATCAAATAATAAACCTTCCACACGATGAGTCGTGTCGACAACAAATTGCGGAAACTTCAGAATCTTCTTGTTTTACGCTAACTTTTATCAATTTAGGAAAAGAGATTGAGTCAGATTGTGCAGAAAGCAACCGTCCCTATGGCGAGAATTCAACAACTTCGGTGACTTCATAGACAAGTGTTTCAGTTGAACAACAACAGGTTTCCAACCCAGAAAACATTTCACACGACCCCGCCGATTATTTTTATGAAGATTTTACAGAAAAAACCGCGAAATTCGGATTCGTAAGGGACCTGCGTATTTTCAAAATAAAGATTGTGACTTTTTCGAGGCATCTAGAACCTACAAAGCAGCAGATGGTGAATCAGTAACTAGGTATTGCAATAAAGCATTATTTAATCGTAAACGGAAGAACAATGAAAGCTGCTAATTTAACCCTTCTGATATAAACCTATGCTCTCCGAGTGGATGTAATGATTGGAAGCACATTAATCACATAATTTTAAAACATGAAAATAGTCCAGCCCATAGGCAATCTATGATGACTTATCTGGTACGAAGTAAAGCGGTTGGTAGAGTAGATACAGACTTGTTATCTCAACACCAAAAAGAAGTGAATTACTGGAAAAATGTACTTAAACGGATTGTGGCAGTTGTAAAATTTTTGGCATCGAGAGGGCTTCCGTTTTGCGGTGACAATGAAATCCTTGGATCTCCCAACAATGGAAATTATTTAGACTGTGTGGAGTTATTAAGTGAATTTGATCAATTTCTTGCAGATCACTTAAAAAAAATTGGGAATCCTGGAAAAGGAAACATTTATTATCTATCAGCGAATATCTGTAATGAGTTTATTGACGCAATGGGAAAACAGGTCCTAAAGAAAATTATAAATGAAATGAAATTAGCAAACTATTTTTCCATTAGCGTTGACAGCACTCCCGATCTATCTCATGTTGACCAGTTAACTTTTATAATTCGATACGTAAAAGATCGTGTTCCCGTTGAAAGGTTTCTGGAATTTATACCTATCAAAGAGCGTAAACCTGAGTATTTAGCGAAAACCATCTTGAATTTTTTAAAGAATAATGATATTCCCATAAAAGATTGCAGAGGACAAAGCTACGACAATGCTTCAAATATGTTGGGGAAGTATGCTGGTCTACAAGCAAAAATCAAGGAGAAATGTGAATTTGCTACCTTTGTACCATGTGCGGGACATTCTCTAAACTTGGTAGGTGTCCATGCCGCTGGGTGCGTATCAGAGGCAACAAGTTATTTTCGAATGGTTCAGAAACTGTACAACTTTTTTTCCGGTTCTACCCACCGATGGAATACATTGAGAGAATATTTAGGTTCAAAAAAAGTTCTTAAAGATTTTCACACAATAGATGGTCTGCGCGAGCTGATGCAGCAATCGCCTTGTATGAATGTCATAAACAAATTATAGAAGTTTTGATGCCTATCGCAGAAGATACAGAGCAGCCACGAGAAACTAGGCACGAAGCCCTTAGTCTGTCCAAAAAAATGGAAAACCTAAAATTTATTATACTGACCGAAATTTGGAGCACCATATTGGAAAGAATGGACAAGCAAGTAATTATCTTCAGTAAGAAGCAATAACAATGGACGTTGCAACTAATTTGTTTACTTCATTTGATGATTTTATTATTAACCTCAGGAATAAATTTGATTACTTCGAATCGTCCGCCAAAGAGAAAAATCCGGAATCTGACTACAAGGACCTATATCAAAGAACAAAAGGTGGAAGCTTACGCCAGGCATTTTTTGATGGCTCTGCGCCGTCAGTCCAATTGAATGGGAGAGAGAAATTTAAAGTAAAAACCTTTCTTCCCATAACTGATACCCTGAGCGTGTATCTAAAACAGCGATTGAGTCCGTACAAGGACATAAACCGTCGTTTTGGTTGTTTTTCTCGCTTGAAAACTCCGAATTCCGAGGAGTTGAAACAAAGTTGCAAAGAATTTGTTGAAATCTGCTATGAAGACGTTAGCGAGAAAGAGTTAGAAATGGAATGTCTGCATTTAACAAAATACTTGAAAATTGTCCAGTCTAGTAAAAATGAAGAAACTAATAGTCTTTCAGGAATATATCATCTTTTGAAAAACAAAACAAAATTGAAGACACGTTTCCAAATGTAGAAATTGCATCGAGAATCTTTTAAGCATGATGGTAACTAACTACAGTGGGGAACGCTACTTTTACAAATTGAAAAGAATAAAAAATAAATTAAGAAGTACACTGCTTCAAGAAAAATTGACCAGTTTGTCGCTGATGTCCATAGAAGTGATGTGCTCAAAGACATAGACTTTGAAGAAGTTATTGTCGATTTTGCTTGTCTAAAATCTAAAAGGGCACCTCTTTAATCAACATAGATTTTTAAGCACTAACCTACGTATAGTGAATGCTAGAAAAGTTACTTTTCCGGATTATATTATAATTACCTATTCATTTAATGTGGCTGTGAAGAAATAAAAATAACAGTTAAATAAATCTAGAATTTTGTTTACCTGCTCCTTTTACCTGTTGTTAATAAAATAGTCCTCTGCCATAGTCATAGGGGCCTCATTATCCTAAAGTGCCCAGGGCCTCAAATAGGTTAAAGGAGGCCCTGAATAGAATATAACGCAAAATCAAATAAAATCGTGGTATTTGTACTTCCATTAAAAAAAGGTATACCAAAGGGTGAGGCTTTTGTTGCCACTACTGCAAAAACTATACAAAGGTTTTTGTCAAATGCAATCAACGTGATAATGGCACAACCTTTATCAGCTGATGCACCTGTTTGGCTATATTTGAAACTGACCGTAAATTTAAGTCAGAGGATGTTATATCAAAATGGGATTATACGGTACAAGTAGCCGCAGTTAATGGAGTAACAATTATAGGTTCTGCTTCAGACGCCAAAAGTCTGTACTTCCTGTTTCAATGAACCAAAATAGGTGCAGCCAATCTTTCTGAACTAAATAAATTCTGTTACGAACATACAGGCATAAAACTAAGAGTAAGACTATTAAATCCGGAAATTGAATCGCCAATTGGAGAGTTTAAGGCTTCCGTAAAACATCTTGACAGTCTAATCAAATTTTTTTCTAAAGATTAGCATCAAAATGAATTTTGCTGAGGCTGTAGAAATTAAGAGAATTATTACGTCAATTAAGGTAAACCCGCGGTAAGTGTAATACTCCTCTTTAAAAAGCATATCACTTATTAAAATACGGTGCCATCTCGTGTAGGTGTGTTGTAACTTTCATTTTTTGCTTGCTTTATTTAATACTTTCTTGTATTTATTTGAGTTTTCTATCGTTGAAGAGGTTTTTCTTAATAAATGATTAATTCAGAGCGAGGGGTTGATTAATTTGTGTTGTGTTTCTTTTCTACTTTTAAATCAATTTAGGGTTGACGAACTTTTCTGTTTTATTTATGGTAGCAAGGACACGGGGTGTAATTCTTTAAACAATTTTTATGATTGCAGTATGTTAAACTTTTACAGCTGTGACATGTATTTCTCGTTAATTCTAATTCATTATAGATCTTGTTAGCAAATTGGATTTCACCTTTCACCTCACAACTTTCCCTACGTTTTATCTTTGATATTCGGATAAGTGGTCAAGTGTAATTTTGATTATGTAAATTCTTACTTGTCTATTTCTCTAAAGGTAACCCATTGTGGTTGATCTTTTGTTTTTAGTATAACCAAAATGAATTGAACTTCGGATTTCTAGACCAGTTCATTTGTAAAGCTTATTTGGCTTCATTTCTCCTATAACTGTAATTTACAATTATGTCTTTGTGAGATTTGGAATTTTATCGGTTGCTACTTCAATCTTTGCTACTTGAATATAGTGTGGGTGATCAGAAATTACATCTCCAAGTCGTCTTTTATTTAGTTAAATTTTAATTTTCAAAAATCGGGATTCCCGTTGCGTTAGAGGGAGCCCGTCTCGGAGGTACTAGAATTTTGTGTCGCTCCAGGCAGACTCAGTACGGTGAAAATCGTCTCCGAAGCAGTTGCGTTGCCAGAGTTTGTGTCAGGGGTGCATTAAATTTCCTGAGTTTGTGACAAGCCTCAATCCAGCGAGGGTAAGCAGGTTTTATTTGTGTGTTTATAGGACTATGGCAGATTTTTTTGGCTTTCTTTAGCTTGTAACCGCACCTGAAAATATTGATGGTCGTTTTGTTGAAGATTTTCTTTGTATTGCAAAAAGACAGATTTAGTTGCACATCGTCCGATTTATAAGAATTATCTTCGTTCCAACTAAATCTCTGGTCGATTCGTAAAGGATGTTCACTTAAATGCATTCCGACGAATTCAATAGTAAAGGTTTTATCAGCTTAATTAAGTTTTTTTGTAATTTTTTATTGTTGTTGGTTTAAAGTATATTTCTAGCTAGAAAGAAAAGAAAGAAAGAACTTAGGAAGCGTGGGTTAAGAGGGGTATTTGTGATTTTGCGTAGTTTGTTGCAGATTCTCCGTTCTACATTTACAGCGCTGTAAATTTTGAATTTCAGACTTCGTGGTAAGTCTGTTTTTTTTCTTACTCTTAATTAAAGTTTCTTGAGTTCGTGCTTCAAAATCTTGTTGATTTTCTGATGTATAATTACAAATTTTCTATATTGAGAAATTTTTATTTGCAAACGTTGAATTAAATTGTAATACATTTTATTGTATGTAAGTAATAAGATTTAACCTATCTAAAGGATTTTTCTTTATCGATTTACATTAAACTTTTATTTGACTATTTAAGACTTTTATTAATATTTTTAAAATCTTTATTGTTAAATGTAACTTTGCTTATTAATTTTTTTGCTGATTTCATTAACTACTGTTATTAGTTTTTTTTGAATTGTTAAAATTTCTTGTAGTTGTTCCCAGTATTCCCAGGGAAACTCTATAGCATGAACTTTCAGAAATCAAAAGAAGTGCGCTGACGATGTATCGAGCTCCCAAATTATACAATATTCCAAGAACTACGGTTCTATACCATTTAACTGGTGTTCGAGGTAAAAAAGTGCAACCCAGGCAAGAGCTCCAGCAATTTCTGCTGATCAAGAAAAACGGTTGGAAGAACCATTAAAGACAATAGAGCAGTGGAGCTTTGGTATTACAAGATTAGAAGTTCTGAGTTTGTGAAAATGAACATTACGAAAACTCCATTCAGAAACTGTGGTTGGCAAATTTTAAAAAACGAAACAATCTTAGCATCAAAAACCTTAAGCTGTAGAACAGCTCTACGAAATATGCCGAACCAGAAATTTGTTGTGAAAAACGAAGTTACGGATCTTTAACCACAACGTCAAGCCCGTGCTATTATATGGGTGGGAAACGTGGAAAGTGACTGCCGGGATAACCGGCCAACCGCAGGTTTTTGTAAATAACTCTCGACCATCACAGGCCAAAAACTTATAAGCATCGAAATTCAGAAGAGGAAATGGGGATGGACAGGTTACACACTGAGGAATGTAGGGTAGTGGAAAAGGCAGCGCTAAGCTAGACAAGACAAGCTTGCAATAAGTTGCATGCTATATGGCAAGTTTCTGGTTCAAGCTTGATATCGCTTATTTCAAAGAAGGAACCAAAAAAGTATAAATTGTTTTTTATAAGACAGCAGACGTACTAATGTAAAAATCACGCAGAGAAAAAATTCCAACATCCTGTATCTTGAAAAAAATGCACCCTTATCATAACTTTGAGCCACTCTGTATACTATAAGAATTTAATGTGTTATAAAGCGTGTAAAATTAAACGCAGTTTATCATTAACAAATTAGTGCAATATTTATGTAACTAACTCATTATCAATGTTAATAATAGCAATCTACTTAGGTTACATAGAAATATCTGTGAATACGCAGCTGATTAAGATGTGAGAGGTCAGAAACTGTTCAGGTAGAATAACATGCGGATTAATTATCTGCTTGGTAAGTAAACTGTAATACAGGTGACTGCTTGGTTAGTAAGACAACTAATGATAGCAGCGTTAGATCCGCGAGGGTTTGAGTTTCACGCATAAAGGATTAGCCGTCAAGACGGTGGGTGCTCGACTTGGTCGTCGTGTCGGTCGGTTCCCTCGTGGTGTAGGCGTCAAATAAAAAAGGAAATTAACATAAAAAATCTTATGTCAACAAAGTGTTACAAAAGTGGTACCGTTGAACTTTGAATTTTATTCTGATTGAAAATATGCAGAGATATACAGTGCACTCAACTTTAATGATAAAAAAATGAAATGCCTATTATATCTACTAGATCTCATTTGTGATACATGACAGTTAATTATTTCTGTATGAATGTGCCAATTTATGTAACAAAACAATTAAAGCCATGTCTTTACCTCGGTTGGGATGCATTTCACAAATAAGGATAAAACAAGAATAATCGCGATTCTTGACAAAAAGTGGGTGTCGTATAACGAAATAACATGAAAGCAGTTCTCTCAAATGGGATGGCAGAAACCTTCAAGTTCGACTTCAAAGAAAAAGCTTTCATTTACAGTAGGTTTTGTTTTGTGTTAAGCTTTCACGTTTGAACTTACTTTCACACATTTCCATCTTACAGATTTCTGTAAAAACAGTTAATGATGACGATTCATTGTGTCAAAGACGGAGAAATCTTTGTAGTCTAAAT
This sequence comes from Ignelater luminosus, assembly GCA_011009095.1. Taxonomy (NCBI): domain Eukaryota; kingdom Metazoa; phylum Arthropoda; class Insecta; order Coleoptera; family Elateridae; genus Ignelater; species Ignelater luminosus. The sequence goes on from VTPC01090131.1 coordinate 682,260, forward strand.
TTGGAAATTGATGAAAAAAAATAATAAAGAGAGAAAGAGTTAATTTTTTTCTTCTACTAGTGCTGATTTTGCGAGAGAGTAGAATCATTTCATTTCATTTTTTCAGCATACTTTAAAATGATAAGGATTTAAGTGAAATCAAAATAATTCTAATACTGTTGAAGCACGTAAAGTGCGTAATTTAAATCTCCGCTCGCAACACAGGTGGTTCTGCCTTCAGGGGTGACGGGTCTATTTCCAAGAAATAAGACGTTACAAAACTTTGTTAATTTGACGTGTAGCAAACTATTTCTGCCACTTAAAACTTATCGTTTACCATTCCAAAAAGATTCTAACATTTCTAACTCATTTGTCCATCTTTAGAAATACATTTTCACAGCCCTATCAATTTTATTTAATAACCAGTTTGACAGAACATTTTAAATAATATTATTCGTAAATGCATCATTTTAAATTCAAATTTCGCCGATATAAATCTATGAAATGGCAACAAAATGTCTTTGCCGTTTCGCGTATAGTAAGGTAATTTTAGATGCTGACTTCCTACCATTTCCGCATTTGCACATCCAATCATTCGACTAATATTGGATTACTGGTAGGTAAATAACCGCCCGACGATCTAACAGCCACTTGTGCATTAGCGAAAACTTTTTAATACATTCCGATGCTTTTATTATAACGTTGAAGTATTTATATGTTATTTTGGGACTCGAAGACTATTTTTACATCGTTTATTAAATTTTATGGGCATGTTTAGGTTTAAATGGTGTGAAAAAGTGCACAATAATGTTTTTAAACGTGTTACACATATTTACCTTAACTATCTTTAATTATTTGGAAGTTATCAGGGCCGCAGCTAGACCAACTTAATAAAGGCGACTCTAGCAAATTTTGGAATTGCTGAGGCTTTCATGGCAGTAAATAAAAGATAATTGTTCAGCGACTAAGAATACGGATACCGGAAAACATGAATCGAGCTTATAACGACATCACATCTCATATTCAGTGAATCAAGACATTTAAAGAAAACGAATAGTAAAAAGGAAGGCAGAAAAAGTGCTCTTTCAACCCAAGGTTATTTAGACGCAGCCCTCTAACAAGCTGCCAGCTACAAATCTGACGACAGCTTGAAAATCCAGTTAACTCGAGCTCGAGGATCGACAACCCGTCCCAACTGCTACGGGAAATGCGCCCTATCGCCTCAGATAAGGCGTCCGACACCGTCCGGAAAACCCTCTGGCAACAGCGGATGCCTCCTAAGTACAGGTGGTGGTCTCCGCGACCACGGCAAGGTAAGCGCATTCGCCGAACGGTACAGCTTTGCTATCAGTCAGCCGCTACCGATCACGCCAGCGAGTTCTTCAACAACCGCTGTTTCCGTGGCTTCCAGCTTGTTTCAACTGACGCCATGACACCTTTCGAATTATTCAAATTCCTAGTTAAGATCTTCGACCTATCCAGTGCGGCACAAACTTTTCAGCGTTGCATGGACAAAATGCTTGTAAAACTTGATTACTGTTGTTCGCCACGTGGAAACGGTGCTTAGAAGACAATAGTGTTGCATTAAACTTACTAAGTGCGTTTTTGAAGCCAGTAAAACTGAATATTTTGTTTACGCGATCTCCGCTAGATCTCAACCGCTATCGGCAAAAGTGACATCGGCAACCTTCCACGCCCGAGCACCATAAAAGAATTACGCCGATTCCTAGAAATGCTGAATTTCTACATCTGCAAGCGCCGTTAAATGTAGACCTGACAGACCGCAACGACCAGCGAGACTGACGCCGCGTTAGATGCCTGCAAACAAAGCCTCGCCAGCGCAACTCTAGTGGCTTATCCGCCCACGACGCGCCTGTGCATCTAACCACCGAATCCTCCGACGTTTCATCGGTGCTGCCTTGTAGCAGTATGGGCAACAACACCTGGCAGCCATTAGGTTTCTTTTCCGTCAACCAGAATAATTCCCAACGAGCCTACAGGGCCTACGACCTTGAGCTGCTGGCGCTGTACAGTTCAGTGAAGTATTTCCGCTTCATGCTGGAGGCCTGACGAGTAACCTTTCGCATGGAGCACAAGCCCCTCACCTTCGCCTCGACACAACGGGCCGATACAGCATCTCCACGACAGTTACTCGATTTCATAGGTCAATTCAGCACGTCTCTGGCAACGACAACATCATTGCCGATGCCTTGTCACAAATCGACGCGTCCAGAACCTAGACCCCGATCTGCAGCACCTGTTCACTGTCCCTCAGTCATTTTCGCTGTAGCTACGACTACTGTCACCCACTGGCATCACGACGCTCATATATTGCGACGTCTCCGCTACAGAAATTCGCCCGTACGCACCTGAAGTATTACGTAAGTGGATTTTCCACTCAACACACCAGCTGTCGCATCTTGAAGATCGAGCAACACTCCAAGTCGTTCGTGACCGATATGTATGGCCGTTCATGAGAAAATGCCCGTGGCAAGATTTTCCCATACCTGATAGCCGCTTCCAACACATCCATTTGGATATCGTGGGACCTTTTCCGGTCTCTCTAGGATTCAAATGCATCTTAATGATGGTTGATCGCTTTAGCAGATGATCCAAAGCAATTCTCCTGACCAACATTACCTCTGATGTCGTCTGGATGAACGGATCAAGGTTTCAGTTCGAATTTGCTCTGATCTACAAATTGACCAATTTCACTGGAACGACACGAGCCCGCAGCCCAACGCACCGACCCCAAACCAATGGTATTTTAGAGCATTGGCACCGTAGTCTTAAAGCCGCTATTGTGTGCCACTAAACCGACCTTTGTTTTGTTCGAAATACTACCCACCGTACTACTAGGCCTCCGTACAGCTTACAAAGCAGACCTATAAGCATCGCCAGCCGGAAGAAGAACAACTTCGCCGGACTCCTGCAGCTTTGCCGCTCGGATATAGGAGCAAATAGTCGATATGCAATCTTTGTCGACCCGAACTTGAATACGTGTTATATATTCTTGCAAGACGACAGCGTTAAAAGACCACCCAGTCGCCCTATACCGGCCCCCACAAGGTCGTTGACCGCCGAGATAGCCTATTCACCATCCAAGTGAAATTCTCGTTTACAAACACCGAATTGAAATCTTGTGTATAATTGTTTTGCCCGTTTTAGTGCCCAGTTTGTAAAACTCATTGTCTGTTGTACTATAAAGCACAGCCAGAATTAAAGGGCATTGGTTTTTGCCCTATTTACTTTATAGGCAATTAATATACGATTGGCATCAGACACTGCTAGCATTTTTTAACTTGTATTTTCAAGCCTTTCTTGGTTTCTCCACGTAGCTTGTTTTGATCAAGCCGATTTTTGCAAATTCTACACTGTTACCAAGACTATCATCTACACCACAAGCTACATGACATTTAGAACAGGTACTGATGGCTCTTTGGAACAAACAATACAAATGGGAGATTCTTCTACCGGTGGGCTTTCATGCTTAGGCTCCAGTTTGACTGTTTTTCGAATCTATGGTGGCAATTCCTTAGTAGTGGAAGAAAGTTTGATATCTTCTATGATCGTGGTTTCTTATCAACGTTCCTATTTTTCAAGATTCTCTTAATTTACTATCGTTTAAAGAATAGCTTGTTGAATGAATGAAAAAAAAGTCTCACCCTTGCAGAACGATCACCATGGCTTCTTAGGGACTTCTTTTAATCCCAGAATGGTAGATACGATCGTTCTTGAATTCAACAAATCGTACTCCCTCGCTTCACTTGCCAGTCTTCTTATCAGTCATCTAAGTAGCGAGCATTTTTCACGATGTCTTGATTTTCCCTCTGACTGTGTCTGGGCTTATCACGAATCATTTTTAGTCCATTCGCGTTTATTATCCGATTGTAAATTACGTAGAGCCCCTACCAAAAGAAAATGACGTGAGAAGCATCTACTGTTAAATTTCTTATTTGTCGCTTTTATGTTTTTGTTGACAAGACTCTCAAGCATATCTGAGCTCGAGATATGTTTTTATAACGTTGATTTGATTCTTTTATGATTCTGTTTCTGATAAGAGTTCACTGCATTTTTCAGAACCTTGTAGAATCAGGACATCATATCTCTCGATTATCCGGTAACCTCAAAATGATTCTTTCGTCTTGGAGGTTTTTGAATGCTTTGTTATTAAAACAGTGTTATATTTTAAATCTTTGCTTAAAAGACTCGCGGTGAATTTATCTTTCAATGCGAATCATAGAATAAGCATTCGCTAGTTTAACGTCCGGTGAACCAAGTATGTGGGTTTGATCCCCACACGAATTCTAATTTTTCTATATATACTATGCGGTTATTTACTTTAATGCTCTTGATATATTTAATATCCAGAGTAATAAACTCGGAAACATCTGGAAATATATATAGCTTTTAATTTAATTCGATTTTTGTAGTTTTCTGTAATTTAACATAACAATAAATAATAAATAAATAATAATAATATTAATAATTATTTAATTCATTTTTTACTGTGCAATTTACACGAAATAATCAAGTCGAGAATATTTTCAAAGCATATTTAGTTTGACATCAAGTAAATCCATGTTAAATCTATCTAATGGGGTGTTAACTCTGTATAAAGCCAAATCAATAAGGGAATACAAGCATGAAATTACCAAACAAAAACAATTTTATTTTCTAAATGGCATTTAGACAATACATCGCTGTGTTAATACATTAAAAATATATTCCGAGGCATTATAACAGAATTAAAAATAGCCATTAAGGAAAGAGAACTTAAAAAAGTCCTATTTTTATTCGAGAAACCACTTTTTTTTTAATTTACTCTACTTTTTGAGAGTTTGAAGAAGAATTTCCTTTTTTCCTTCTTTCTAATTTTCCCTTCGACGACGTTTGCACGTCAAATTGTGTTGACTTCTACTTTTGTTAAGTTCCTATTCAAGTAATCTTTTTAGGAGTTGATTCAGAATTTTGTTTAATTTATACGAATGTAAATGGCAACACGAAATGAATAAATACGCCTTTATGCTTTATTCAAATCGACGCTGATAGGATAATTTCTACACACAATCTCCTATTGTCTCAAATATACAATCATTTACAAAAGGTGGAAAACAAAGAAAACAAATATTTTATCACGAGATTTAAGCAAATTTTAAAACGACCCATTATATCAGTTTTAAGTGCTTGTTCTCGCATTATTTTTAAATGTAGGAAGCTAATGTAGAACGGCTTAATGTAGGGTATAATAAACAGGAGTATAAACGGCCAATGAAGAACGGTGTGGTGACTGTAACTTAATTAAAGTCCTGGTTTTAGTTCGAATGGGACGTATATACGGTAAAGCGGAATGGATTAGACAGAATTAAAATGAATTGATCCAGACTAATAAATTGTACCTTAATACAAAAAATATGAAGAGATGAAAAAAAAGGCACTTATGAGAATGTATTAACGGGGCTTTCTATATTTAGTCTAAGTATATGATGATTTTATTTGGTCTATGTCAAGGACCTGTAGGCGAATTAAATAAGGATGCGGTTCCGGTTCCCATTTTGTAATGAATGGCAGTTCAGATTGCATTTCTAATGTTTGTTTGTTTGTATGACAATTTTTATTGTTTGCTTGATTATGATGAGATTGTGTAATAGTAGTCTTAACTGCAATTCATTGTGACTGGGCTAAAGGTCTTTAATGACTACTGAAATGACTTTTTGTGTGTTTAAATAAACTCGTACGAGTTTTGAAAGTTTAAGCTGTTATGCGTATTCTCAAGTGTTTCCCACTGCAGTATTTTACAAAACTTGTAAATGAAAACTAAAGCATACGGTTGAAAAGCGACGAGATATGTTACTCAAAATGAATATATATAAAACTTTATGAATATTGCTTGAATTTTACCAGTGAGGAACGGGAGACACTTCTTTACATTTCATAAAAGGGCGCGTTGTTCATTTTGCTTACCTGAAAAGAATTTCAACTTTAATAGGATGTTTCCTGATTGTTCCTTATGCATGTTATAAAACTTTTTTCTTTATTATGTTGAATAACTTTTATGTCGCAAAGCTCTATAATTATGTACAGTGGTGTGAAAAACTTCTGGATCACTCTCGCACAATAGGAATGTTTCCGAATGTTAATACACAGTCTTTGCATATTTACTCTAATTATCTTTGATTATTTGAGAGTTATTATTACACTAGCGATGTCTCCGTTTATTATCTTTTTACTATTCCATAGAAAACGATTAAAATACATAATTTACACTTTACAATAACAACAAAGTGAATCGCCTTACTTTCGTGGTAGTGTTGTACGGTGTGTTCTGTGTCGCTCGGTACTGTGAGAGAAATTGGTAGATTAGTACTGGTAGTAGTGGTTAAGCCAGTTAAGTTCGTTCATACGACTTAATTAATTTTATTTATTAGCCAGTATCTTGGCACAAGTCTCTTTTATTATTTGCATATTGTTGTTAACGGTAGCTTTCTCATGATAACCATTAAGCTATGACCACAATTCTTTTGCCGGTTTACATTTTCTAATATTAACTTATTGAGTATATTGAATTGACTGCACAATTCTTTTTCTCCAATCATTAGTCTCAGAATTTAACTTTTTATTTATAATCTTTCGCTAGCATCATCTCATCATATGAAATAATTGTTATTATCTAACTTGGCAATTTTTATTCTTTATGGTCAGCTGGGCCCATGATTTCTTGAGTATAAATAAGCAAAGGTGTTACTAGTTTATTAACCACCAAAAATGTACAATACAAAATTTAATCATATTTGTTATAAATCAGAAGGAACCTGTTCATTCCAAGTTAGCCATAACTGTGGAATCGTTGAAGCAACACGGCAACATCTTTAATCCGCAGTGTGAAATATTTTGGGTCATGCTGTTTGACTTCAAACGGGCCCACATAGGGCGGTTCAAGTGCCTTTTTGTTCGATCTACGCGAACAAACACATGTGAGGATGTTGTAAGATCGTTGTGAACGTAAATTCCGCGAGCTGATTTGTGTCGAGTGATTAGTGGTCGTAAGAGATCTATTTGCTGAATTAGATTGGCCACAAACGAGTCCGCGTCTGTTGGTATTTTTGGTTCCCGAAAAAACTTTCCAGGCAATCATATGGATTTACCATATACCATTTGCGCGATAGAGTGATTTGCATCTTCACGCACTGCAGATCTTAATCCAAGTAATATTGTTGGCAATGACATCGTCCCCTTAATGAAATTATGAGACCTAATTGCGGCTTTTATAGTTCTATGTAGGCGCTCTATTTTACCATTTGATTGCGGGTGATGCAGTCGTATGCTGTACCTTCACACCGCAAGCCCCTGAGAGACTACGAAATAATTCAGACTCGAATTGTCTGTCTTGGTCTGTAATAATTCGAGTAGCCACACCAAATCTTGTGATACAGTGCTCCTAACACGTTCTAGCTACGCTTTCAGCGGAGATATTTTTTACTGGTATGACCTCCATGCAACAGGTGTAACGGTCGATGATTGTGACATAGTAGGAGTATCCCTTCGAAAGAGGTAATGGTCCAACTATATCAAATCTTTCATCTGGTTCGGGGTACCTGCTAACTTCAGACTTGGTATGTCTATTTATTTTATTTTTCTGACAGGCAATGCAAGCTCGTGTCCATTGCCTAATTTCGTTTTTCATATCAGGCCAAATATGCCGAGCAGCTATCTGCTTGACAGTTGATTTTATGCCAAAATGAGCAAGGCCATGGACTTGATGAGAAATACTCGTTCGATAACTTGCTGGGATAAATGGATGAAGAAATTTACCAGATGGCAATCTATGTTTCTTAAAATCGAGGCTAGACTTGTCACTTTCAGAAAAATTATTAAATACCAAGACGGAAAGTAACAGTTATTGGATCACAGGTTTTATTGAACTTTCGAAATAAAAATTTTTGGTAAGCATAATGGCCAGGGGTTAACCACTCTTGGCAACTACAAAAATGTCGGCAGTCTTTAGACAATCCTTCTGAAATCTATATAGCTTCTGATTGAAAGTAGTACGATCTCAACTATTTATGCGCCCCTAGTCTATTATGTTTAAATCTTCTAAACACTTATTGCCCAATGATCAGCCTATAGGCGTCTTGCCAAAAAGGTGGCCTTGATTGAAAGAAATTACAAAATTAAACTTTTTAAAAGGGGGCAAGATGATCTACTAAAATTTAGGGCAACGGAAAACATTTTGCCTAAGGGCGGCCAAAAGCCCGACGTTGGGCCTGCGTTAATCGTACGAAACCAACTAATGATCGAAGTACTCGTTAATCATGGCCTTAGGGTGACCAAGAGTCCGAGAATTACTATTATCCCGGTATTTCTCTTCTTATACATAACTGAAAGGAAAGAAAAGCTAAAGTGCCTTCCAAGCCAAATAACTTAAAAACAATGGCCGACGCTTACCATTTATGTAAGTTACCCTTGTCGTTAATTGTCTCTATCATTAATATTGATTGGTTCTTGTATTAATTTAGTCGATAATCATTTTTCAAAATTACTTAAGGCCGATTACACTACAACAATCTGATTGCCATTAAAATTAACTGTAGATCAAAAAATCAACCATTAATATCGTTGATAGCTTAATACGATCAATTATTCTAGTCAGTCAGATTACTTTAATTCTTAATCGTTTCATACAATAAATTTGATATCGTTATTCGATTCATGCAATTAATTTAATCGTTTTTCAGTCTTCGCGATTAATTTAATCGTCAATCGATTATCTGTCACAATTAATTCAATCGCTAATCGTTTCATTCGATTAACGATTGATTTATTCTTATATCGTTTGTGACGATTAATAATTAAATTCCTAATCGTAATCATTAACGGTTTAGTCTCACTGAAATTTGCTCAACACCTATTTTAAGGTAAGGATGCCCGTTACTCTTTTACCTTTTTCCCATTCTTTTATTGAATTTCTATCGTTTTGCACAAATGAGATATATCAAAATAGAATTCCACGATTTTACAGATCGTTCTAGTGCTTCTAAAGCCATCAAATGCGTAAAAACTAAATTCCTAATTCTTAGATCTCATCTCTACTACCGACTTAGTATGATTTCGAATTAAAAGTATTTTATTATTGCATCTTTCACAGAGTAAATCCCATGCTAACTGATAATTCTTTTCAAGGAATGAAATTTTTGTATGCTTACTATTTGAAAGTATCTTTAAATTCCAACCACTGGCTAAAATAACATCCAAACTTTGGAAGATTTATTATTGGTTGCATGGAAGATTCCTGCACTGAATATTTCAAAGTACTTTCTACAATTAAATTCTTGTCACTAAAACTATTTACATAAGCATCATAATAACTAAAATATGCTGTTCCTTAAGCTTATTATCTGTTACTAAGCATTCAATATTAATTTAATACCAAATAGATATCACCTACAATTACCAAATCTATGAAAAGTATATGTTAAAGGAAAATAGCATGTTACATTCATGCAACCTTGCTTTATGGTTTATATTCTTATTCATATAATCCATAGGATAAATTAAAAATTTCAAAATTAATCTAGATACTGCTTATATCCACGAGAAAGAAGCAAGTGAGACGATTGGCAGTACTCGTTTACAAACAAGTAATTATTAACAGAGTCTAATCAGCGAAGATGTAGCTCGTGGAGACAGGCACTTCCCATGCTTCTTTCTCCAAACCAGAATGAGTCAACTTGAAGACGCCTTAAGCAAATTAAAACTAACATTAGAGGCACCACCCTGTTTACCATACGACGGCGTCTTAAGAAATTCTGTCTTATGTTAGGCCTCAAATACTCTAACGCCACCCATGCTTTATAAGTCAAGAGTAGTGGATCACTGTAGGTTGTTTGAAGGAAACCAAACCCAAACTTTCAATCAAGCCAGTAGGAGAATTAACAGAGAGAGAAAGAGAGTAAGAGAGAGAGAGAGAGAGGGGGGGAGAGAGAGAGAGAGAGATGAAATTTCGTACAGAGTACGAAAGGAAATTATTTAGTTAAGATAATGGGCAACTGAGGGTGGTCTCGTTAAGAGCAAAAGCCTGATCTTCAGCCAGCCTAGTTTCCTGAAAAGAAATTATACGAGAAAACCGGCCAAGCAATTGGACTAAATGTATCCACAAGGTAAGTTACCTAGGCAGGCTACTGAGTCACTGCAGGCGTCCTGATGGAAAGCAAAGTTTAATCCTCAATTAGATTAGTTTCCTCTAAGAAATTCAAACAAAGAGAATCGATGAAGCTGAGTAGCGGCGAAAGAAAAGATTAAGTGGACGAAGCGTGCTCACAAAGTAACTTACCTGGTTACGCTAGAGGTAAAATAAAAAACAGGGACAAGGCCACGACCAAGAAAAGCATAGAATGGACAAATCGTCATTAGTTGGCTTAGCTTTAGATCTAGTTGGATTTCTTTCAAAGAATGAAAAAAAGGGCAAAGAAGCAGGAGCAAATAGCAGAGACAAAACGAACAAACTAATTGCCACAGCTCCCAAAACAATTTTGGAGAAGCTAGATAGAATCAAGCCTCGAGAGTGATAACTTGAGGTTTCAGATCTACCCCTACCTACCGATGTAGAGGTCCCTTATCGATAAAAAAGACCTGGCAGTAATAAGTATAAATGAAAAGATAAATCGCCGCCCACTTAGCGACTGAAAACACGGAAATCCTTCTCTGTAAAATAGTACTCTTCCCAGGATATCAGCTAGGGATATTTTGGTGCGCCCCATCCCTAAAGAGAGGTTGGACTTGATCGAGCTGATGAATAAAACTGAAATTCTACCAATCATGCAAAGAGCCATCGCACTGTGAACCATTCATGAAAAATATCCAGTCATCAAGTGGATTCACGTGTACACCGGTGACTCGGTGCTTGATGCTCGTGGTAAGAAAAAGTTCGGATTTTGATAGAGAGGCAGATTCTGTCCTTCTAGCCCTTGGACGCTTTAAAGTTGAGCGTGAAAATAAAGCAGTTCTTCTCATTGACTCCCAAGCACCTATTCTGGCTCTCACGTCCCTGGAAGATAACCGTTCAACGCTGGATGTCCGCTGCAGTCAGCAACTGATGTCAGAGTTGATAAGGTCTGGGTAGACTATCCGCCTACACTTGATCCCCAGTCACTGTGAAACCAGAGGAAGCTGATAGACTGACAAAAAGGATTCTGAGAAGCAGCAATCTCAGGTACTCTTGGAATTCAGCACAGCAAAAAGACTGTTAAAAGGGGAACTAAGGAGTGAGGTGAAAGCCAGGCATGCTGTGGGTGCGGAGGGCAAGCCCAGCGGCCGCCTGCCTTATTACCTTTTTAGAGACGTGGTCGTGGCCTGCTTTGGACTGCACATACGGAACGACTACTTGCAGGCACCTACATCGCATAGGCGTCGTCGACACTCCTCCATGCGTGTTGTGTGGCGGACAGGAGGATATGAGTGGTGCCCACCTCAACGACTGTGAAGTGCTTGCACAATTACGACTCTCATAACGGCAAGATCAACAATACAGTAAGACTAGTAAAATTTATTGGGCTGCTCGCCGCCAAATGATGATCTATCAATAGGGCAAATGGCGCGGCATTGTTAAAAAAAAGCAAAAGCACGCCAAGATTACGACCAGGTGAGCTTTTTCCAAGAATGTTGAAGAGAATAAAGTGCAAGAAGAGCAGGCGGTGCAAGGATGTGCAAATAAGGCAATTGGCCATAGGCACCGTAGTAACTAGGTAGTGCGCCTGGGATAATAAGACAACTCAAACTGATATTACAGGCATGATAGACAACCCTATCTTGCACACTAAGGAATTCTGCCATAAACCCCAAATACTTTAGCGCCGGCCCTGAAACGAATGCGAACTTTTTCTTTTTCAATAAATTAATTTAATTATAAAAAGACCAACAATATTCTTTGTTCATCAATCCGACATAGGACAAAAATACTTTTCTTACTTCATATATTCGGCATAGAGGGACCAAAAATGTTACGATAAAATTAACGGTACTAATATTTCGATAAAAGAATCTTCAGAAATAATCCAAAACATTTATTTTGATGTCGATTTACAAAAACATAATTTTATCAACAATCAAACTTAAACACACACACAGAGAACTTATGGCAAAAGAAAGCAAACACCACATCTAAGAAACCCACAACAAAAACGAATTTAATCGAATTTTTAGTTCAAGCTTGGTATTGCTATATTTCGAAGAACAAGTTAGAAAAAACAGTGAATTCCACGACGAAAAGATGCGAATTGGTTTTCAAGAATAAATATTAGCAATAGTTAAACTTTAATTCAACTTTTGTTGTGTCTTGCTTATAAAATTATTGTCACTACCTGCCAAATTTAAAAAGTGAATGTCTGAATAATATTTGAAAATTAGAATTTAGCCTTTCCCGTTTTTTATAGTGATGCAGAACTTTTTCACGCCTCTATAACTGTGATTAGCTAGATTAATAGGAAAAGACTCGTATGTGAATAGATAGATGGCGTACATTACGTTTTCGCTATTAATACAAACGCCATCGTTTTCGTTTTGTGTACAGGGGTTTTCAAACTAATGAAGGGTAACCTCGCAGTAACTGCAATATTGGTTTGTGGACAGTCTTTTACTGTGATTTATTGCCAATTAGTTTATTTTTGTATTGTAAAATGCGCTGTTTCAAGCAGCATAAAAAATTTCTCTTTATGAGTCAGTCTCGCCATCATCAGCCGCCTTAAGATACCTATCGCATAGTAAATTTTATCGTGCACTCTGTAAAATTGAAGAATTCCAATTTTTACTGTACGAACCATAGATTTTTGTTGTAGTAAAAGAAAATTTATTGTGATTATAATAGTTAATTGTGCACATGTATATAAATGTTGCTAACTTTTTATCACCTTGATTTCCTAAAATAGACAATTGTTCCCTTGCAAGATATTAATAAAGATTAAACACCAATTAACTGTATTGCTTTTGCCTGCAAGTTTCAACACCGTCTATTAAAACCTGACTAATTGTGGGCCGCAAGTTTCCAAACTAGGTAACTTTTGGGACGTAACTAATAACGTGGGCGATGTGCACGGATATTCATTCATCTATGCCTTTACTGGGATATATTGAATGATGATAAGTTATACTATAATAAATATTTATGAGACACACTGATTGTAAGTCACGAATATCATTTCTCTAAAATAAACCTTTTACATATGTAAAAACATTATTGCACTTTAGCGCTAATAGAAGGTTTGATGAGCTGTATACGCTGTAATTTTAATGTCGCATTCTTCTTTTCGTAATATATTCTTAGAAAATTCCGCCACGAACTTATTTGCGTCAAGGGAAACAAATTTGTTTGAAGTCCATTGACATGAAACCGCAAACAATGTTCGAGACGGTGGTATTTGAACTACCCCTGACATGACAAATATGTGGGATCCAGAAAATTAATATCGGGATATTTTTTTCCGGGGCTTTCCCAACTCTTAAACTAAGAAAGAGGATCTGTAGGTAATATTTTTTGCGGACACAAAGAAATACCTAACCTTTGTTTTGTTAATAAATATTGCTTTTGAAGTTAGTTACCTAACTTCGAATTTTTTGTGCTTTTGTTTGGTTTTTTAGGAATGCCTCATTTATTAACTGGATAACAGAACGCCGAGTTTTAGCAGAATGATTTATTTTAACGAATAGGAGGGTTCAGTCACGTAAAATGTTTTTTGTAATGTTTTATGCTCATTAGACAGTTTTCAGAAGCATGAAGTGACTGATAATAATATCGATCAGACAAACTTTGTGCTTTTTGCTTAAATACGCCTATAAAAACAAACTTCTAACTGCTTTTAAATAATAAGTCGTCGAAAACTGAAACGAAATTTACGTAAATGAAGCTTGACAAATTTTTTATGGGCAACTAATTTCAAAGGCAAAAAAGAGGACAGCTTTTAAGAAATTTCTTTGTAGCAAGCTCATCTTGCTGTTAGTAAGTATTTACACCAAGAAATGCATGAAATAGTGAATTTTAACCAAATGATACTCGGTTGTCTTGATTAGTATAAAAAACCTGACCGCCATGTTGTTACATAAAAAAACCTGCTTGGATAAAAGAAAGAAAAAAATCAGTTTGAAATGAAGAAACAGGTTTCAACTGTTTTCTGTAATCAGAAACCGGCTAACCAACAGCGAATTCCAATTCATGAAGAGTCCATTCATAAAACAGCTTTTGTAATGCCAGATGACCATTTCGAATATGTGATGAGACCTTTTGGTCTCATCAATGCACCTTCCGTATTTTATAGTCAATCAACCTTGCCCTTTAGAAACTAAATTTTGATGAGATTCATCATTCATATGCGCTGTCTCGAAAGCACTCAGTTCTGCAGGATTCTTTTAATATTTCCTCCAATCTACTCCAGAATACCTTGGAAGGGATTTCTCAAGTAACGGCATAAGCAAAGCAAACATTCAATCGCTAGCTAAAAACGTGAAACAAATTCGATAATTCATAGGACTTGCACATTATTTTCGAAAGTTTGTACCTGAATGCGTCTGCATAACTCTTTTAACAAAACAAAGTCTACCATTTAAATGGGATAATGAGCAAGAAAATGCGAGACAATACGTCACTGATCACTTAACGTCAAGACCTCTATTCGTAGTTTGCAATCTAGATTTGTCAACAGAATTGTGCACTTTGATCCAGAAATATGAAGGTCAGCTGAAGATAGTAGCATACTTGAGTAAACGAACAACCGAAATAAATAAATAAATAAATACCATTGATACAAGCTTGAGACCTTAGTCTTAGTACAAGCCCTGAAACATTGGCACGCTTATTTGCTTGGAGTAAAATTTATCGTAGAAACCGAGATCTTCTATCACGGATTGATCATTGATGGGCTTACCTTCAAGACTACAACTTCCAATGTTGATAACTTGAGCAGAAATCTAGCAATCAATCAAGATGGAGAATATATAGAATAAAAGGGCAACTATGAATTTAGAATGGTTTGTTCCTCTCCAAAGATCTACGACAAACAGTGTCAAGTTGGCTGTGAAAAGACATACGAGTCAATCGCTCAGCACTTTTGGTTTCCGTGTACTGGAAACTCCATCAAACGTTGCATCAAACATTGCATAATCTGTGCAGTAAAAAACAACAAGAACCGGGCCATTAAGTACAAGGATTTGTGAATTCAGTGGAGAATCCGAAGGAACCATTTCACACGTTGCTTGGGACCACTGACTGCCCTTATCGAAAGAAAGTTTTAATTTCAGTTACTATGCTGACATTTCATTTAAAAATGCATTTCCGAAATTCTTGGAAGAATGAAACACTAAATACCATGATGTGACCCCGGGTACTCACAGAAGAGATGACCAAGTTGAAAGATACATGTATGAAAACCATCAGAAACCTCTACAAGTTCGAGACCAAAATTAATCCAGAATGGTGAAGTGGTTTGTGGAATACGACGATACGATTCCTTCTGGGAAATCAGGGGATCACCTCCGGTGATACAAGCCATGTTGAAGAACATATCGATGGACATGCATGATGCCTATTTGTAATCGAAAACTGGACAGACGAGTGGCCAAAAAAATATCAACAACACCCAGCTTGGAAGGTGACAGTCGGAAACAAAAAAATACTGTCCAGCATCCACCTAGTGATTTAGTTTTGATGCACTGAGATCTGCAGATGCACATCAGCAAAAGTGATCACCAATCTTTAGGACACTACAAGACAGTGAAGTGTTTGAGAAA
The DNA here is from genome assembly GCA_011009095.1 of Ignelater luminosus. Classification (NCBI taxonomy): domain Eukaryota; kingdom Metazoa; phylum Arthropoda; class Insecta; order Coleoptera; family Elateridae; genus Ignelater; species Ignelater luminosus. Next base: position 698,010 of record VTPC01090131.1, read on the forward strand.
TGGATGATATTGCATCAAGAAAGGGTTAGAAAACAGCTAAAAACATGGCTTTTAGGATGAAAGTCCTGGAATTTCTAGAAACAGACGATGACGTTGATAGAATCAACGAAGGTTAGTTTCATTTTTTTTTCTTTATCTCCTCAGTAGGAGAGTCAAGTGGACGCTGAGGTCTTCAGAAGTTATCTTATTATTTCTTTTATTGTAATTTCTAGTCTCTATCTCGTCGGTAAACCAAGTAGAAGTTGAAGTTTCACAGCTTATTTTACTAGTTTTCCTAACATAATCTTTGGCCTCCATCCTCAGTAGCAGAACCAAGTAGAGACAGACGTCTTTACTGTTTACTTTACTATTTCTCTTAATGTAATTTCTGGTCTCTATCTCGTCAGTAGCAGAACCAAGTAGAGGATGACGTCTTTACAGATTATCTTAGTATTTCTCTTAATGTAATTTCTGGTCTCTATCTGGTCAGTAGTAGAACCAACAGGAGGATGACGTCTTAACAAATTATTTTTGTATTTCTCTCAATGTAATTTCTGGTCTCTATCTCGTCAGTAGCAGAACTAAGTAGAGACTGACGTTTTTACAGATTATTTTAGTATTTATCTCAATGTAATTTCTCGTCTCTATCTCGTCAGTAGCAGAACCAAGTGGAGGATGACGTCTTTACTGATTATCTTAGTATTTCTCTTAATGTAATTTCTGGTCTCTATTTTCTCAGTAGCAGAACCAAGTGGAGGATGACGTCTTTACAGATTATCTTAGTATTTCTCTTAATGTAATTTCTGGTCTCTATCTGGTCAGTAGCAGAACCAAGTGGAGGATGACGTCTTTACAGATTATCTTAGTATTTCTCTTAATGTAATTTCTGGTCTCTATCTGGTCAGTAGCAGAACCAAGAGCAGGCTGATGTCTTACAGATTATCTTAGTATTTCTCTTAATGTAATTTTTGGTCTCTATCTCGTCAGTAGCAGAACCAAGTGGAGGCTGACGTCTTTATAGATTATTTTAGTATTTCTCTTAATGTAATTTCTGATCTCCATCTCGTCAGCAGCAAAACCAAGTGGAGGCTGATGTCTTGCAGATTATTTTAGTATTTCTCTCAATGTAATTTTTGGTCTCTATCTCCTCAGCAGCAAAACCAAGTGGAGGCTGCGGTCTTCACGGGTTATCTTAGTATTTTTCCTAATGTAATGTCTGATCTCTGTCTCGTCAGTGGTAAAGGCTAAGGTCTTCTCAAGTTATGTTACTATTTCTCTTAATGTAATTTTCATTGCCTCTCTTGTCAATAGTAGAACCAAGCAAAGGCAAAGGTCTTCCCAAGGCATTCATCGAACATATACCTCATCTAGAGCGACAAGTGCCACAACGTACCTTGAACTATTGTTAAATAAGGTGTTGTCTAGTTTGACAGGCTTATTTGGAAACGAAGTTTTTATTTTTCAAGAGTATAATGTATCGTGCCTCAGGGCTAAACTTATTTAGTCCTAGATGACCACAAATAAAATCAACAGAGAGACTAATCTCAGTCTCATAGACAAGGTATGGCAAAGAATCATTTCTAGAACAACACAATAAAAAACGGAATTAATCGAATTGCTAGTTCAAATTGTCCTGTGTGATATAGAAAGCCAGTAACTAAAAATTATTTGGAAATAGTGATGAAAGACCTTCACACCACTGTAATGTCTTGTTTATGAAATCCTGACTAAAAATCAAAACAAGCAAATCGTTCATTGTTAGTCGATTAATGTTTTCAATATTATTGACTTTGTTGCAATACAACAGGAAGTGCTTTATTTGTCATATGATATATTTATGTTAATGTAAATAAGGTGAAGGATTTAATGAATCATGTAAATTTCAATCACGAAGTAACTGATTTTTTACCTATGTTAGTTCTGTTTTTGAGAGACTTGTTTACTAACAACTAAAGTATACTAAAGAAGTTAACCTTATTTCTTAAAAAACTTTCCAATTACTCTCCCTAGTGGTTTTCCCAAATAAATTAAAGTAGTTTCAAAGTGAATATATCTGGCCTGTACAACCTTTCAATTTAATTCGTTCCGTAATTTAATCACCTTTTTCCGGATTTGTTCCTTCATTACTCTAAAACGGTAATTTTAATTGCTTGTTTTGTGGATAACTTTAGTTCTCGAGTGTGTATTAAAAAGGGATAAATCGGTGTGGGTATAAAAGTAATAGAAGAAAAGCAGATAAAACGTTGGAAGTAATTATTATTTCGACCTTTTCTCCCTCCAAATTCATCTAAATTCCGTGTGAAGTCTATGGAGAGTTGATTTGCGTTATCAGATTTGGGAAATTGAAACTGGAGGTTTTTAATTCGGAATTTTTGATTGCGTCGGAAAGGTTGGTTAACGATACAAATTAAATTTAGTATTAGTCGGGTGAACTCTCTGTTAAATTTCCCCGATTTTCTTTATTTACTTCAATCAATTTTTATTTCATTTAATGTAAACAAGTATTTTTTGAAATGAAGAGCTTGTATAGATCGACATTGACGTCACGCCTTTTTTATAGTCAATTTAACTTTTCCCGAAGTAAAAGCCTTCTTCAGAAATCTAAGATATCAATTCAAGATCTTGAACATCAAGAAAATAGATTTTACTGATGATATAAGGCACGAGCTGGCAAGAATTTCTGCAAATCATGAGATATCGGCTTTGCTTATCTATAAACACATAAAAACCTGTGACTCGATAGTGGTGATCGTCGTGACGTCTTCAGGTTAGTTGAAGAATGTCAGAATGTTTAATAGCAAAAAAAAAGTCAAATCTTTACACTTTGGCAGCATTATCTTATTATCGTAATAAAAATAGTAAGAAATGTTCAGGTTTTTACTTTCACTCAAAGATTTCTTAGTGGCTGTCATCCTTCCAGGTTTAGGTCATGCTCTAATTATAATGATCTTTATCTTCATAAAAAATCTTTTGAAGACAGAATACTCCGAAAACTTCAATAGGTTGTTGTTTATTTTGAGCCACTTTGCGGACTCCTGTAAAAAGCGGACATCTCTGTTAGACGGGCATAATCTTGAGCATCAAATGAAAATTGATTCTATGTTCTCCTAAGTCTAATAGCTATAATAAGTTCGTTTAGAATTTAGACACCACCGTTTATTTACCATTCTTCTTAAACGGACAACTGAAATAAATCTTTTACTAACGAAAGTTCCCCCCAGAAGGATATGTCTGTTATACGAAGAAACCGTTTGACAGCTTCGGTGTCCGCTTAAGAGAGCTTTCATTACCCTTAAGCATTAGATTCGGGATTTTCTCGACATGGAGTCGTAACCAAGAATTTTAAAGATGATTTGACGACTTTAACGGCCTCAAAGAGGCATATTCAGACGAACGAGCTAATGTTTGGTTATAGATTCTTATTTTGTTCTGAATCTAATTTACTCTAGATAGCGAAGAATAGTTAGGTTGCTGGAAATCAAATTCTAGTGTCATAGCATGTCTACCCAAATTTCTGACTTGCTCATCATTAGCTAGAATACAACGTGAATTGCTTTCTTTGGTTATATGCAATCCCAAAAAAAACAAAGACTCTCGGAGATTAGCTTCTGAGTCTACTAAAGTAAGAATCTGTTTCCTCATTAATTTTAAAGGTGACATTTAATTTTTCATCATTCTTGATACTTGCACGCTTGAAAATAGAGTCGAGAAAAATCCTACCGACCCATCGGGCCAAATTTTCAGAGACTCTGAAAGGCATCTCTCGACTCCGCAATGATTCCATTGTTGATTTTCCAAAAGGGCTTTTTCTAACAATTCCGCGCCATTTGCTCTATTGGCAGATCAACATTTGGCTACAAGCAACCCAATAAATTTTACTAGTCTTGTGCAAGCGCTTTACAGTCCTTGAGATGGGTACCAGTCATATTCTCCTGTTCGCCACACTGCACGCATAAAGAAGTGTCGACGACGCCTATGCGATGGAGGTGTGCTTGCAAGTAGTCGTGCCTTGTGTGCAGTCTTCAACAGGGAGGACCACTGGCTTGTCCTCCGCACCCACAGTATGCCTGGTTTTCACTTCACGTCTTAGTGCTCCTCTTAGTAGTCTTTTTGCTGTGCTGAATTTTAAGGGTACCTGGGATTGCTGCTTTTCAGAGCCCTTTTTACCAGTCTATTAGCTTCCTCGTTTCCCCTGATTCAACAGTGGCTGGGAATCCACTGTAGGCAGGAGAATAGTGGACAGAAATTAAAAAATTGCAAAGAAAGTGGAAAGATTAGAAGTACCAAGGGAGATTTAATATCAAAAATTAATTAATAATAAAATAACATAGGAAAAATAAGAAATTAGGGTAAATAGGAAGAAAAGTGATTTAGGAGATAAAAAGATTCCATTAAGACGCATATACACGCATATACGCAGACCCGCTGAGACGGCGGACCCCCCTCTTTTGCTTTGTCCCTGTTCTCATCACTCCGAAGAATTAATCTATGGAGCTCTAGTTTGCCGTAGACTGTCTGTCTAGCTAACGTGCCAGAGTACTAGGGTTACCATGAGGCTTTTAAAGATGCGAGACTTTTGGCAAAAAGAGCCAAATGTCCCGTTTAGCGCACTTATACGTACCTTTCGCCATGTAGACGCGTCTGGTTGCCAACTTCGAAAGGTTAGGCTTGGTATCTGGACGTAGCCATAACCCAGGCCGCTCGGGCCAGTTGGCGAAAGACGGACTAGAAGCGTCTAGGGAGAAGAACCATGATTAATAAGAGGGGATGGGTGTAGGGGTGTGGTAAAGGAGGTGGTGTTGACCATGTCAGGAGCCGGTTTTCGACTTACATAAGTAAATAAAGGAGGTAGTACGGTAGAGAGATTCTCTATGGCCCGGTGTAGGTAGATACAAACGCGAGAAGGATCAGAGAGGGTAGGGGTGGGCAATGAACCACTTTTGGCAGTTACTAGAAGTCAAAGAAAAAATGAAACTAGTATGATCGCGCAAGTTTATTTATTTAGATGAAAAATAATATTACGAGCATAATAGAAAATGTAGTTCCGAAAGGTCGACGAAAACGCAAAATCCAAAAATCGGTTTCGCTCCATCCAAATTCAAATTGTAGGCAGATAGTCCACTCAGATCCTATCAATTCTGACATCAGTTGCTGATAGCGGCGGACATCCAGCGTTGAACAGTTACCTTCCAGAAACGTGACAGCCAGAATAGGTGCTTGGAAGTCAATGAGAAGAACCGTTTTATTTCCACGCTCGACTTTAAAGCGTTCAAGGGCTAGGAGGACAGAATTTGCCTCTCCATCAAAACTCGATTGCCTGCAAGTTCTGGAAGTTTTCTACGTGGACTCCTGAGCACAAATTACCACGAGCATCAAGCGCCAAGCCATCGGTGTACACGTGGATCCACTTTGTGACTGCACAGTTTTTATGAATGGTTTCCATTGCAATGGCTCTTTGCATGGTTGGTGGAGTTTCACTTTTATTCATCGGTTGGATCAAGGCCTTAGGGATGTGGCGTACCAAAACATCCCTAACTGCATATCTTGGGAAGAGTAATTTCTTCCCGAAAAGGTCGGACAGAAGCACTTAAAGCAAGAAGTATTGGAAACATCGAATTTCTCAAAGCTGCAACAAAACCGTCTGATCTTTGACTTACGACACGTGGAAGATACCTTATTACGTTTCAAAGACTTATTGGACGTTTTAGAAAACTCTAAGGTTGGTATTTTCTGAGCTGAAGACGCTTTGGTGGGTCACGTAAGCTAAATTAGGTTCTAGGCTGTTCTTTCTGCCTATGTCTATGATACTAAACTTCTTTTTCATTGTGCTACCTTATTGAATAAAGTTCCTGTATGGATGTTACTTTCGCTTGTTAAGTCTTAACTTTCGTTTAAGGTTTGGTAATCCTTCCTTACTCTTGTCTCCACCCTGTTTACTATACGAAGGCGCCATAAACTCTAGCACCGGCCCTGTGTTTACTTTGCCAATACTAACTGAGCTAGATGCATTTAAAGAAATTATTAAAAATTTAGTTCTTTCAGACAAGTAACCAAGAACTGTTGATATTCAGAATAAAAATTGCATTGAATTGAGCTCATAAAACTGTAACTCTTTCGCTACTGAACCGTCTCTATAGCTACAATATTTACCAAGATCTCTCTAGTAGACATAAGAAAGAACGCACCCTGTATATATGTAGATAAAAATTTAAATATTTGTTTCATTTATTGAGACCAAAAATAAAAAATAGATTATTAATAAAGAAGAAATTATAAAGGTTCGAGTGACACCCTTCTTTAATAAGTTTATCAATTAATTAATTAAATTAATTATTACATTGAACTATCCAATGTTCTTTTTAAACCTGCAAAAGGTGCATTCTTGCCGTTCGATTCTTTTTAAACCAAGCCAACTACTTGTTTTTTTTTTATTAAAACGAGAAACTTAAAAGACGCCGAATTCTTTTAACATCTCCTCGTTCAATATTAACATCTTACGTTTTCTTTTTTCTTTTCTCTCCTAAACTTCCAATTTGCAAGATAAGCACTACAGCAGGTCTCTTATTCGCTTGCACTCTCGATCTCTGGAAATACTGCATTCTTGCAGGCCTTTTCGAGAGGTCAACGATCTATTTTATTATAACTTTTTCTTTGCCTGCTATTCTTAAAAAACATAGTACCTCGTAGGTGCAACGGCAAGCTCTTCAAAAGTTTCCAATCTACTCAGCAATTTCTGGATCATTTTCCTCTACAATCTATATTGGAATATCTTTTAACACACACCATTAAACGCTCTAAAGGGTCGATTTATGTTGATGCTGTTTTTTTGCCAGAACCTCAATTTTCTAATAGCGCACATCATTCTCGTTCGTAAATAAATAACAAATTGCCTTCAACATAAATTCAATTAGAAAAGCATTAAGTTCTTGCGATATACAAGAAACGTTAAGCTCAGGGATCACTAAGTAAATTGATTAACTAACGTGTGTTCGAAGTTAAACAGTTCTCACTTTGTAACTCTGGAAAATCGTGGCTTTCGTCTAAATCACCCGAGATTAGCGATAGCTTTATAGGGATTTTGTAAGTCGGATATCTAGAGATCCGAAAAAGGAAATTATTGCGTTATTGTTGAGTTAACGCAGAAACTGTAATAAAGATGAAAATTGTAACCGCGTATTCTGTGTGCTGCTTTCTTCTCGTTATTAATATCCTACATAATGGGGCTATTGTAGGAAATGTTACAAAACTAACAGACCATAAAGGAATAAAAAGAAAAATTAGATTTACAGTAGCTTTGAGACTTTCGTTATCTTTAACAACCCACAAAATGTGTTCCTTGTAATTCCGCAGCGTTTCAGAAGTTCAGAAAATATGACGTTTCAAGAAAAAGCTCGGCCATTTTGTAAAAACTAGAAGAAATTAAGTTTTCTTCTTGTTAGACCAAAGAAAAGCAACAGTGCGTTAATGAAAGATATAATAAAGTTCCCATCCTTTATAGTTGAGTGTGTCATAGTGGAACTTTTTGGTTCGCTTGACACGTCGTGAGGAATTGTAAGGAGGCAATAAACACGTTAGCACGCCCGGAATGAACCGCTGCGGAATCTTAATTACCGTTTTTAATTGAATTTTGTGAAGATGCCGTTACGTGCAGAAGAAGTAATTTCCTACTGCAGATGACGTTCTTAGTTTTTAACTCGTAATTTTGGGATTTTTTTTATGTAGGGTTATTACAGGAAATTTGTCATTTTAAAATCTTCCGTGGGGGGAGAGCCTTCTCACTCTTTTCTTATCTATTTTATAAAGAAATAAAAGTGCGCGTCAACTTGTGAAAATAATCCCAATTTTGCAATAAGAAATCGAATTTGTATGCTGTTTAAGATCCGCAGTCTACAAGTTTATTTTTATATAAAAGTTAGAGTTATTAAAATAAGCACTAGTAAAAGGCAAATATTGCACTGGACAGTGGAACATAGCAAGATTACGTGTAAAATGAGTTTTCTGCAAATATTATCTCCCTAGTACTGTTCTGGGAAAATTCAAGTATTACGTACATGATATTACACTGTCATTTTTCAATCTGGTTTTGTGCGTGTCCATTTTGTAGTTGCCAAAAACAAAATGGTTACTTTCGCCCTGTATATGTTACTATTTGCAAAGAATCAATGAAATAGTTAATGCAAAGAAATAATTAAAAACATAGTTTAAGCACAATCGAAACAGTTGTATTTCTATTTGTGTCACTGATTTTTCGATTTACTCAAAAAGCAATAAAAACTAAATACGAATACTACCTATAAAACTAACGATAAATCACACAATGAATAATTATTTTTTCAGTTAATACGAAACGTCATAATCTTTGATCTATACGTTGATAAGAACAAAATAACTTCTCAAGGATTAACCTAGTTGATTCATAATAGCAACAAAGCCAACATCGAATTGCGAAAATTAGTAGTCGAATGCAGGAATGTAAATAATTTCAACCTTGCAGAAAATTCCTTTCAGTACTAAAATAACTTTTGATTAAATAAATGATAAAGCAAGAATTATTCTCTAAGTTAATATTTAAAGTTGTGGTTGTAATTTAGCAAAATAATTCACCAAAAGGCATACCTTTCAAATTCATACAGGATATTAATAACAGTAATGTTAGGAGATTTACAAAAATGGTGGGTTGTATTGTCCGCTTAAGCGTAACAATATTTTGCCAAAACGGCCAATTCAGGTTGTAAAGATGTTCCTTTATAGTAACATGATCCTGCGTTTAAGATTGTAATAACAGTTTATGTGTCTTCAGGAAACTGCTTAATGCTTACAAACTGACATATACATAAACTGCTACTATGGTTATGTAACATTGTCACTGGTAAAACAAGCACAACCAACGAGGTAAGTAAACAGATGTATAGGTATATAAAAATTATGAATTTTAGTTCATTTATGTATGCAGGTATGCTAATGATATGAAGCAGACGAACCGGTTTGTAAATGTTAAACCCTGTGACTCATCCATACATTAATTTCTTCATATTTATATGATTAGGGAATTCTAAAACATAAGATCCAATAAAAATGTATAGAATTAGCATGAAAATACCACAACGTTTTGTTATTTCCAAGCGAATTAAATTTTTTTTCAAATAGTAGGTATATCAAAAGACAAACGAACATGATTTTAAGCTACGTAACGTACTAAATTTTGCAATAGAAAATGAATTAGATATTGTAAGCAGAAAATTCAAATACAGGGTGGCGCATAAGACAGGAACCAATAAAGTAAACAACAGTGGACTATCGTCTCGCACAGAGACCATAATAAACCAAATGATAACAGAACTAGCAAAATAATAAAAACAAAATGGAAGCAGAAGAGTTTAAGATATCAAATATTGAAAGAAAAAAAACTGGCAAAGAAGGCAGAACAAGAAAGAAGAAGCGAAAATATAAATGAAAAAGAAAATTATTATTTAAACACCAACAGAAGAAACATGAAAACAAAAATAAGGAATGGTTTAATCAAGAATGCATAAAAGAGAATAAGGAAAAAGAAAGTAAATCGATTTACACGATGTTTTTGATGTTAACTTAATCTAATTTGACTTTTCTTTTTCTCCATTCTTATTCTTTTTCTTTTGGTTCTTATTATTTTCCTTTCTGCTAAATAATGTCTAAGCTTTTGTAGATTAGATTCAATAAACTTTTGAAATAGTAACAATTTAATACGGACGTTAAAGGACAACTGAATTAGCTACAATCCTATTAAATCTTAAATCTAATAAAATACAGAGCAATCAAAAAGAAAGTGTACGTTATTTTAATTGTTCTTGACACCAAAGTAAAACTAGAAAAAGCATTTGTTCTAAAGTTTCAAATGTTTTCTCAAATCAAACTTTACGTTCTTTCACGCAAACTTTTCACCAAATATAGTTTGTGCCGCCACACATAAATAGTAAAACTGATGCTTAATCTCGACGCACACTGGTCGGAAATGACGAAAAACCGGTCAAAACTAAATAACTTCCAGAATTGCTTAAATATTTTGTATATAAGGTGTTATTGGCGTCTCTGCTATCCAAAGTGATGTAGAAAATGGAAATTATTTCATTTATTTATTTGTTTTATCGACGAAATTTAAAAAAATTCGTATCTGAATTCGTACATTCCGTCTGTCTGTTGGTCTGTTACCATGTTACCGTAACTTTACACAGCACATGTTATATATAAAAGCAATTTAGAATTTTCTCTTGATTACAGATACATAATCAGTATTTCGATATCTCGAATAGTTTTCGAGATAATCGAGATCGAAGATGGCGATTTTTCGGCATAGTCTGTCTGTTGGTCTGTTGCCATGTTGCCGTAACTTTACA
>VTPC01090131.1:708469-786739 GCA_011009095.1 Ignelater luminosus
ATGGCGATTTTTCGGCATAGTCTGTCTGTTGGTCTGTTGCCATGTTGCCGTAACTTTACAAGACATGTTATATATAAAATCAACTTAGAATCTTCTCCTGATTACAGATATATAATCGGTATTTCGATATCTCGAATACTTTTCGAGATAATCGAGATCGAAAATAGCGATTTGTCGACATAGTGATATTATATAAATATAAATTTCATTCTGCGTAGTTTTCTTTTTTAGAGTATTGGCCGCTTTTTGCTGGTTTTCGACCACAGTGCGACGCAACGCCGCGCAGCCAAGAAAAGACATTTTAGAAGAATTCACGTCTGGTTTCCATTAAGAACTTATTGTTTTCCTAAATTGCCGATATAAGAATGTTTATAACAACAGATCATACTAAAGAATAAAACAACGTTCGTCTTCAACTGTCTCAATTTACAAGAATTACCAGGAGTTATTGTGAAATTCTCATCCGATACGATGATCGTAACTATACGAGGCACGCCGGGTCCGTATTGGAGAAAAACATGATCATCGCGATCTCTATTAAAAAACTAGTTTGAGGGTTGATCATCGAGAGATCACACTGTTGCCATAGCAGTAAAATATCTTCAGAAACAATCATAAATATCCAGATTTGGAGATTTGCTTGCTTGTCAACGTTGACAACGGTGTGAATTTAGTGGCCCTTGGTCTTGTTCTCTCAAACAAGGCCAGCTGGTGGGACTTGGCGGCACAAGTTGGTAGTAACAGTAATAGTTGTGGGTAGCAATCGAAGGAGAGGTGACGTTCAGGTGGAGAGAAGTGAAGATCAATTCTTTAAAAACCCTTTGTTTTTTTAAAACGCCGCCAGATGACTTTCAACTAACAATTACTTGAGAATATGGATGTGTTTGTGTCTTGACATTAATTATAGAAACGCAGACATATTAACACCAACGTTTGACATAGAATTCTATGATTTTGTTTCCGAGCTAGTTAACTTGTCAATTACTATACTGTGTTGATGTTGTGTGCCAGCAGGAAGCTGCAGATGCAGAACGACGCGCCGAAATTCGTAGTTGGAGATTTAACACAGGTATTGAATGAATGTGTTCTATCATAGCAAGCGTTGAAGTCGGATGTTGTTAAAGGCTGGCTATTGTTAGGTGCCCACATTTTGCCAAGCAGGTGTTATGCTGGATGCCAGACAGAGACAGCACATATGATGCATTGGCTGTCGCGGGCAGTGCCTTTGGAAGCTAAATATAATCATGATGCGGAGTAAAAGCAAACAGCTTACTCGGAAAGAAGGTTTAACTTACAAAATGGATGCTTTGGGTGTTGCGGCATAGAAATGACTTTCAGGGCCACACTTCTACGTGCGCGTTTGTAGAGACGAGCACAGTAGCGGCTACTTGTAACAAGTGGTGGCAGTGGCAAAATGAGACTTTGGAGACAGCAAACCTATTAGCGCCACGCTGATAGACACACCTCTCCCCCAAGGCAACGACGTACGCGGGCGAAGAAGGATAAGAACAACCGTGCCTGGGAGCCTGCAGACCCCTAACGCAGGGTGATCTTGGGTTGACAGTCGCTGCACCTGGGCCCACGCCCCCCCCCCAAAACGCAGGATTCTAGGGGACAGCTAGGAAACAGGATACGTCAGCCGAGAGAAAATAGGTACTAGGGGAACCACTACTGACGTCTGAACCGAAAGTAGACTACGCGGAACTGTTCAGCCGCTCAACCAACGTTGGTTGTAGATGCTATTTAATTACCCTTTTTCCGCCATTTGCTACATTTTGACGAAACTCAACACCATCTCTTGGTTGATGATCTTCTATGTAAATAAACAAATCAACGATCAAGATTGAACTAATATCAGCACTTGGCTTCTTTCTACACTAAAATTTGCCACAAAACAACATTCCAATCTTCGGTACAACAACCCCTATTCTAACTCGTGTTCGCCATCTTTTTTCACTCTTAAACTATCGTGCTTCTGCCAGACAACTCTGTTTGATATCTTTCAATATTCAACGCGCTGTGCATATGCCTAAGCAAAATTTTTGTTATTAAGCAAAAACATTACCATAAAAAGCAAATAACAAAATAGAAAATAACAGGACAAATGGGAAAAACTGTGGCAGACAAGAAGATCTACACACGATGAGAATTAAAAACTGAAATAAGATGAATAATGGAACGCAATAGTTGAAAAGGCAATAAAGTAATAAATGTAAAGACAAAGCGGACAAGAACACTAAACAGAAAAATTCAAATAAGGTTTTTAAATTAAAGAAGAATGAGACCAACCACTTCATCTTCTAGAATGTTATAGCCATGGAAGTTCATCGAGCAGGCATTGGCCCACTAGAATCTTCCTAAACCACAAGAAGAAGTTCAAAAATACCAACACTTTTTGTTATCTTCTTGTGAATTACAATTTTTTACGTAGTGCTAAAAGGAGACTGCTGCACTGCTACAAAGTATTGCAAAAAGATTCCACTTGTGATCTCAATGAAACGCGGCAGATCACATAAGCCTTATTGACTTCGATCTGTCTTTCCAAAACCAATAATCCCACATATAGTGCTCGTAGGATGCTGTTTATTTGCAGCGCCTACAAAGGCTTCTTCCGTATTCATTAGTATCAGACATTCCAAAAAGATAATTAGCCATAGTTTCAGATGATATACAAGAATCTAAAGGTTCTGAGTGTTTTCATTAACTATGAAGCTAATGAACCAGTTAAAGGTTTGATTTCGACACTGCTTCAGATTTTGTTTAAAACATTCATTTTGAATTAAATCAGTTAATACTAAAATACTAAAATATTCAAAAGCTGTTAATAGAGTGTCGATTGTGTGATTCATTTGCAAAAATTTTATAGATAGTGGTAAGTATGACAAAAAAATCTTGGTGAATGCTGCCAGTAGCAGCTAATAATAGTAAAATGTTGCCTGTTATTGGTAATCTTCAACGATACTATGCAATTACACAATTTCTGTTTGTTTTTAGCGCAAAACATTCATCTTAAAAACGAAACAATTCAAATTATGATTGTTTAGCAATTTCTACTATTTTCAATAGCCATGACTACAGCGCTGACTTGAGCCACACAGTAACGTAATGGCATAATTAAGTTTTGTTCTATAAAAAAAATCTTTCGGCTGCTATATGGAAGTTGCATATTTTACCAGCCCACAAAAGAATGGTATAATTACCGGCTACCAACAAACCTAGAACGTTTTAACCTCATTTCAGCAAAGACGAACAGATATCTAGGTACCGGTAGCAGATAAAGTAGGTGAGTAATTCAAAACGAATAAAAAAGTCTTGGTGCAATAGTGGGACCGAAGAACAAGGTCTTTAAGTAAAAACTGCAAAAAATGGAAGGGTAACAATTTTTCATTGGGTTTGATCTGACAACCTTGTTTGATTAGTTCTAAGACTACTTTCTGCACTAATTTGATTTGTTCCCGAAATAGTGAGACAAATTGATTGATGAAAAACAATTTCTGAATATCAGAGATTAACTATCGTAAGCCCACCGTCTGATACTGTTTTGCTTAAAAGGCCCTAAGGAGACAACACTCGATTCTTACCTTAGCTAAGAAGAGTTAAGGTATTGGCACTGAAGGAGACGTTATTGGGAAGAACAATCCGCGAAGTGATCTTTGAAACACCTTAAGAAGTTTGAAAAGTATAAAGTACAGTACAATACGTTTCTTGCAGTATTGCGTGACAAACCTGCAAACTGAGTGTAAGTGCGGGGGAAAACGCGTCGTGTCAGATGATAACATTTAACTTTGAAATAATTAATGTTTGTGGAGACAAGTTCCATATTTCTCAGGTTGCAACAAAGGCTAAATATGAGTATTAAGCAAGAGCAAGTTCAAGAATGTTACCGTTTAAAACGGAATTGTTAAAAAAATGAAGCGCGAAGATAGGCCGTGTACATAGATGATCTCAAATGGAAACTCGGAGCGCAACTCTAGATCAATGACTAGAAAAGTTGGAAAATTGTTTCAACAAGTAAAGCTTATGGAAACTATTTTATTATTTTTAAGATTCCAACGAATGTTTAATATAAGAGTGCGTATCCTTACGATAGATAAAAAACTAAGATGTTGAAAAAAGAAAAATGCGAAGTTAGGCCGCCGTAGGCGGCCTCAAGTGTAGGCGAGATCTTGGATTCACGATAGCTTACCTTAAGACGATTAAAGACATAGGAGCCGTAGGAGTTTTGTGGGCAAATGTGTGACGGAGCCACGAAAGACCGGCCTTGAAAGAACGCGCATGAGGGTGTCAACGTGCTCAAAAAATAATGTTCAAAGTCGAGCTGAGTAAAGCTGATGGGAAAGCGAGTTTTATGTTATCAAGGTTATAGCTCTCTCTTTGTCTTATGACAGACAAGAAAGTTCAAGGTAAGAAGGCAGCATTGGGAAGAATCCATGATAACATATTTTAAGATCAGAAAGTAAAGAAAGCAAATGTGTTGTAATAGGCAGCGCTACGAAGCGCGCGAAAGAGCGCACATTAATGACGCAACGCGTCAAAATAGAGATATTACAGTTTTCTAAAGTAACAAATGGATTTTTTAAGGGTCTAGTTCTTTTGACTCCCTTTTATTCCTACAATAGATAAGAGGGTACAAGGCAAATTCATTTTCTACATTAAATGGCAGTGGATGGTTATAGTGTGTACCTCATCCGATAGATTTCAAATTTAGAATTACTCTATCTATCAAAAAGTATCATTTCACATATGCTTATCTCATAAGAGTACATTCAATTTTTAATTGTTGGTTTTCTTTAAAGGCTTATGTCTTGAGAGGTTTTTTGTCTTGTCGGGATAATTTATGTTACAGCAGGGTTGCAATCTTCTGAATATAGGGCTGTGAGTCATCAAATTTGTTTTGTTTGTACTTTTTCATAGCGCGTTTCCTAAGTTTTTGTGTTTGAAGTCTGGATCTGATAAATTGTTTAGCTTTCTTATAGTTTATTGATGTTAGACTATTTCTTGGTAATTTAATTTTTCTTTATGAGTAATTATGGTGTTTTACCGAGTCCTAAATTTTGATAAATTTGTTATAAATCTTTCATACGACTTTAATTATTAAATTTAGTTTCAAAATTTAGCATTTCTAGTTCTTTATGAGATTAGATGAATTGTGGTAGTACTTTTTAGAATTTCTCTTAAAGTTTATTGGGAAGTTTTTAATATTTATTGAACGCTTATATTTGATTATTATACTGAATGTTTGCCGCAATTTTTTTGTATTTATTTAAAATTTAATTCATTAAATATGTATCAACAATTAATTGAGTTTTATTGTGACTATAACTTTTTTATCACACGCTCAAGGTCACCTGCTGAGTCTAGCTAATCTAAGACCAAAAAGGTCTTAGTTAATGTAAGTATTCTTGTAATACAAGGTTATATTACAGCGTAAGGCTAACCTTCCCGAAGGGTCTCACAAACTATGCAACCACCAAAGAGTATGATGGTCGGTGATAACAGAATTTTGTCCCTTCTAAGTAAAAACGTAGTAGTTAGAGAAGGCAGTGTGAATAATCAAAATGTTGCCATAGGCGTATCACAAACAAAATAAAACAGAAGAGCGAACTGCAAACACATGTGGAAAAAGACGAACGTCTTTGCAATGCGTAACACACGCCGATTTGCGAAAATGAACTCGACCAAACACTTTTGTGTTTCTGTGCCGATGAATCATACTAACTTCTCTAAGTAATACATTTTTATACCTTAAAACTTTTCCATGTCCTAAAGAACCGCAAGACGTTCTAATTGAGTGACCGTAGATTTTGTCTCATTAGGACATAACGAGCTACTTTCCTAAGCAATGGTTTTTTCACCATCGGGAAAATTCTGCCACAGGACGGCTCCCAAACCCGTTTGAGACACATCTGTTTAAACTATAAACGGCTATGCAAAATCAGGACATGTCAAACTAAACAATTCTTCAAGTTATTGAACCTTCTCAAACTTTAGTTAAAAGAGCGCTGGATTGTGAAAATACCGCACAAATTTTTTAGACCAAGAGGAAAAGCGTCTAATTTTTAACTGACGCACGCTCTACGTTGTTATTCATGGCCCAGCTCTCGCTGCTGAAAGTGAGAATTGGAAATCAAATCAAAATCCCGAAGACTGCCATCTTACTCTGTTCGCTCACCTCCTGCTTCCTTAAGAATTTGCTAGTTACCGCTCGAAACATCCTCCCGGAAGTGGCTATACGATTGTTTAGTTATTGAGTAAGTTTCCGATTCTCACTTATTATTACTCCGAGATATTTGAACTCATGAGCATATTCCAGCATATCCCCATGAACCTTCACACTATCTTACTATGCTTTCTTGATATCACCATATTTTGTCCTGTTGCGACTAGCAGTTAAGCCAAGCTGCTCGAAAGCAATAACTAGAAGGCTTAGGTTGAACTGGAGCTTCTGCGCAGAATTTGCTAAGAAGACCACATCATCGGCATATATCAGAGGATTAATGAAGGCAGGGTTCAGCTTTCAATTCCGTAATTTATATCTTTTAAATCCCCTGCAGTTCTTCAAGGTTAGGTCCATCACAGCGCAAATTAACGGGCTAAGAGAAACGCCTGCCTTGGTTCCAAACTCTTAGGAGAAATAGTGGTGGATCCTTACTACGTTCCTACATTCTTTGTAAAAGCTTTTAACCCTTCTGGTTAGGCTTCGTGGAACATCAAATCTATCAAAAGCGTTCCAGATTGATCTCCACGGCACCTTGCCAAAAGCCTTTTCTATGTCAATGAAGCAGAGGTGCAAATTCTTCTCATACTCGAAAATAGCATCTTAGCCCCCCCTGTTTGGTCTAAAACCATACTGCGCTTCTTCTAGCCTCTCTTCTACATGGATCCGCAATTTTGTTTCCAGTATTCTATCGTAAATCTTACCCGGGACGCTAAGTAAGGATATACAACAGTGATTTTTACATATCCTGTTATCGCCCTTCTTGAACAGAGGAACTAAAGAGCAAACTCTGTGGAGCATTCTTTCTACCGTCGCTCTAATGAACTTGATCATCTCGGGAATTAATCCATCATCCAGCTTTACTCTCGATATCGCTTGTAAAAGCTCATCAAGGCTTGGAGGGCCCATTTCCGCATTCTCTGCACTTCCTCCTGTTCGTTTTCCTCTTCAAATTGGGGCTCGCTTTTTCCGTTCAAAAGCTCACAGCAATATTCGCGCCACCTCTCCATGATTTCGGTCGATTTAGTGAGAATGTTCCCATCGCTATCTTTAATAAATTTAAGTGGGCAATCATTATTATTAGTGCGCATATTGTTGAGAACCCTGTAAAACAGTTTTTGGTTGTTTGTCATGGACTCCTCCAAAGACGTCAGCTTCGCAGCCTTCACTTTCTCTTTTACTTTATTCGGTGTTATAGCTTTCTGCAGTTTCCTTCCTTGCAACTACTTCCAGCTCTTCTGTCCACCATTGTGTTGCTTTCCTTTTCTTTCCACCAATAGGCACGCTCCTGCATACCTCCTGTGCCGTCGCTTTAATTACCTCCTTAAAATTCTTACAGGCAGTTTTTAGATCCATCTCCTGCTCCGAGCCTGTTATTTTTGCCGCTTGCTGTGTAAACAGAGATTGATAAAGTTTCTTTCTTTGGTCTTGAACTTTTCTGTTTTGTCTTCTTCAGGTTTCGATCTACTATCCGTGTTGCCACAAGCAAGTGATGATCGCTGCCAATCTCCGCACCTCGTAGAATACGAGTGTCTCTATAACTATTCGAGCTGCATGTCATGTATTATAATAGTCTATTATTGATCTCTCATTTCTTCCTGGCTCAGTTCTCGCATATTTGTGTATACTTTTATGGGGAACCTTGAGTTCAATATTACCACCCATTTGCAAGGCAAAATTGGAGCAGATGCTTACCATTGTTATCCGGTGAGGTTCTCCATGAGATCCTAAGACATCGGGGTATCCTCTGGAATCACATCCAACTCTGGCATTGAAGTCCCTTATCAGAATGCTATCGTTTCTTATTTCCTCAAAAGTTTTCTATAGAGTCTCATAAAAGGAGTTCTTGACGTTCCCCATTTGGACCATATGCTACAAGTAGGGTTACTTTTCTCGCTGACCTCTCTGCTATAGTTACGGTCGGGATCGTTTTGTTTACATATGTCCAGTCCTTATTCAGTAGGCACCCTAAACCAGCTCTAGCCCTGCCACTTTGCGGAACACCTCAATAAATAAGGACGAAGTCTTCATGGATTCGTTCACAGCCTTGCCCCTTCTTTTTGGTTTTTGTTACATCCAGTACAGGCACTCCTAGCTTTTTCAGCTCATTTACCAGCTCTACTTCTATTCTATTAAAACTTCTTGCATTCCAAATTGCATATTTGAGAGATCCAGGTCCTCTCCAGTTTGATGCCGTTTTGTTCAGTCCGGGAACTTTCTTTTGCCTTCTTTCAATCGTTTTCCTTTACCAAGTTTTGAAATATTGAGAAATGGTTGTGAATTTCTTTTCTTCTTCTCTGTTGTAATGTGTAGTCTACCTTGTTGTAAGGTGTAAACAAACTCCAAATCCTGGAAACTTAATATGTAGAAAGTCAATCGTCGGTATATCCAACAAAAGTAGCCTCACTTGAAATCAAAAGTTGCCTTAATGTAATTTGCGGATATGGCAATGTGATAAATGCATATGCTGTTGATAATTTTTTCAGTATTATGATCGTTGTTGTTGTTATTGATGAGGTTTTACTGGGTGTATTGCCACTTTATTAGTCTCGTATTTCCTTCATGATTCCGCGTGGTTGTCTAGTCTAGTTTACATCGATCTAGTCTACGATCGCGTCTTTCAGTGGCCCCCGGCAGATATCACCGGATACTCTAACTCGATAAATTACGACGCAAAAAGATTCTTCATACAAACTATGTGAGTTCCAATTCTTTCATTCCTCTTTGGGTCCTAGCTAGGACTTTACCCCTTAATATTTTTTTCGTAATCAGACAGTTGAAATTCATTTCGAAGTCGCGGAACTAATTCAATAGTACCACAGCAAAATATTTATTTCTCTTTATATTAACAAACTCATTCTAATTTTAATATTTCAATAACATAGTATGAATGAGTTCCAAGAAAATTGTATAGAATTTTAATCTGCTCACAATGTCTATTACACAAAGAGTTAAATGAATATTTTGAGAACGACCACACAAATCAATTAAAAAAATCGAAGTAGATATAATCGAATAACTAATTCGTCTTGCATTAAATTAAAAATTCCAGAATGATTAATTGGGAATAAGAGAAAAATACGTTTAGTAAATATAGTTTTCCTTTCTGAAACATGTTATTGATCAGTGATTCATTGTACTATTTTGCTATTGATATGGAATGCATAAAAAATATCAATTGTTGTTTAGGAAAGAACGCTGTAAATAAATCGTAACTGCCTCCAACTCGTGAATGTGATTATTAATATCAGTAGCTTAGAATGGCTCAAAACTTACTCACTAGAATGGTATCGATCTTAACTAAAGGATTCTAACATGTTCATTAAAACATTCGACACTAGTCACAGTCAATTTTCCGATAATTGCGTTCATAAAATAAACATACCGAATCATAAAATACTACAATATTTCATGTATACATTGTCAAGCAAAGGTTTATGCATTTACTAACTATTTCTGTTCAGTTTTTAAGCCGAACTTAATTTTTATTAACATCCAATTCTCCCTTTTGCTAATAAACTATTCAGCAGTGGGATTACAATTTTATAGTTTAATCATAAATACTACACAAGATTTATGATGGAAATGAAATGAGCTCGTCATAAAACAGAATATTTTACCACGTTCAATTATTAACAGACAGAATAAAAATTTATACACTTGGTTTAAAAAGAATTTATTGGCAAAATTTATTCTGAAAAGAGAAGCGGTAACAATTTGATCAAAAATTTAAAAATATTTGAAGAGGTTGAATGACATTTTCACATGTACTGATTTATTCACCAAGGCATGCTATCAATAAGATGATTGATGGTGGTTTAAAAAACCCCAGGTTTTCCAGAGGTGAATTATTCATCTGTATACCGATCCATAATAATTAAGATAGGCTAAGTGCTTGCTAGATAATTACCATTGAAGGAATTAATAAATTAACTTATTTGTACTGTTCTGCTAGATTAAAATTAGCTCTTAATTTTTTTCTACAATGCGTGCATTTGTACAGAACTCTTATTCTACAAATAATGAGACATAATTAACCTGTTCTGTATTTTGTCACGTACAACAATAGCGTTTTTCTCGGTCATTATTTTAAAAATACCTACTACATATCCTTAAGTTCACCTATTTAATGTTGTATGTATGTAGAATGCAGTACTAACGACCACACAAATTGTATAATTTATTAAATCACATACCAAGATGAAATTAAATGTTGCTTAGTTGTTTTGCTAACCAACTTTTAATTATAGCTGTATGTAGCAGCTAAGATAAGTTTAAGGAACTATTTTAATTTAATTTTACATTTCAAAATGAATTTATGAATGGCGTTAACAAAATCTATCAGGAATAAAAGATATCTAAACTAGGGTCTTTCTTTATAAGGAATTTATACGATTAATACCAACAGGACAGGTCAATTAGTCATTTGTTTTCTGTTTTAATTTATATTCCTACACACGGTATTTACTTCAGTAAAAATAATTTCCCTATTTAAATTTAAATAACTATATGAAATATTCTTCCGGAGTCATCAAGGTCATACTTTAATTATATCAAAATTAATACCCTTGGCATTTCTTGGCTATCATTGGAATGATAACTGATAAGATATTATAGTTTTAATATACAGGTATTCATTCATTTCGAAATAAGGAAATAGCAAATTACTTTTATTTAGCATCATGTATGTATGTAAGTTAATTCCATTATTAATTTGTTCTTGAGATAAACATTAAAAAGGGAGCAACGTTACATATTTACAAATTATCTACATCAAATTAACTCTAAAGCCATTATTAACTGTGTATGCACGTTAACTACTTCTAGTAATTTATCTTAAATGTGAAGCTAATTAGTTGACCTAGGCAAGAGATGGCGCCACCAGTATCACAACAATGTTGTTATTCATAAATATTAACCTTGAAACGACTGCTTTACAATCGCCAGCCCGCTGCGTCAATTAGTTTATGTCTGACAGTCACTGATAGCGAGCAACTTCTGCATTTTTACAAAAATGAATAAAATCGAATATCGTGCAGTGACGAACGATGAGATCAAGACCGAAGTGGCTAATGTTTATGGGGACTCTGCGCCTTCGCTATCGACAATAAAATATTGGACAGCTGTATTTAAACGCGGTCGTACTTTTGATGATGAGCATCCAGGCCATCCAAATGAGGTCACCAAGTGAGAAATGGTTCATAAAATCCATGGAATGATAATCGACGATAGACGAGTGACTAAGCGCGAGATATCTGAGGCTGTGGGCATCTCAACAGAATGGATACTCAACATTTTGCGTGAATATTTGGAAACGCGAAGCTCTCTGCCGACAACAAAAGCAATTGTCTGATCATTTAGAAGAAGTGTTTGGCCATGTTCAACCGAGATAATACGAACTTTTTACGCATGGGTTACACATGAATTCATTACAACACACCAGAGACCAAGCAGCAGTCGAAACAGTGGGCGACTCCTGGCGAATTGAAACCGACGAAAGCCAAAGTGTGTCTGTCGGCAAACAAGATCATGGCCACAGTTGTTTGGTATAACGGTATAATTCACATCGATTACCTTGAAAAGGGTAAAATAATCACGAGAATATATTATGCAGAGCTGTTGGGTTGATTCGACGCCGATTTGGAGCGAAAGCGACCGCATTTGATGAAGAAAATAGTGCTCTTCCACCAGGCGCACAAATCGATCGTCATAATGGTGAAATTCCATGAATTGCGTTACCAATTGGTTCCTCATCCGTCATATTCTCCTGATTTGGTCCTATCCGACTATTATTTATTCCCAAACTTAAAGAAGTGGCTCGGTGGTAAGAGATTTAGGTCGAATGAGGAAGTCATCGCTGTTCCAGGTTACAGGTTACGATGCCACAGTTCTACAGGTCAAAGGGTATGAAACTATAACAAAAACGATCCAAAAAACTAAAAAAAGCTGTGATAGATGTGAAAAACAATGTTTTGACTTCAAGGAAAGCAGCAGTAAGGTACGTTGTACTTAAAGGAAGGCGATACAATAAAAAGTCAAGGGGGATACACTTGCTTAACAAAAAGTGTGCAAAGGGTACTAGTAGAGAGGTTAAAAACTTATTCGGAGTGGAGTGATCCAATAAACGTAATAACTTTAAAACTGATAATTACGGATTTTTTGGATAGACAGGTTGCAAAATTTAAGGACAATCTACCCAGCAAAGTGTTGGTCTACTCATTTCTCAAGCGGCATAAATCAAAATTGTCCTTCAGGATGCACCAAAATATAAAACCTAACGCCATCAGTGACTATTTTAACGAGTTAGAAAAAGAGCTTGAGGGTGTACCACCTGAAAATATGTTGAACTATGACGAGAGAAACCTTTCTGATGATCCTGGCAAGAAAAGAATTGTGGCCAAACAAGGATGTAACTATACAGAAAGGTTGATAAACAGCACAAAATCATCCATTTCAGTTATGTCTGCTGCTGCCGGTTCCTTATATTCTCTACAAGACCAAATATTAGTATAACTCGTGGAGTGAAGACGAGCCTAAAAATGCAAGGTACAATTGGGCAAAATCTGAATGGTTCGACACGTTTTGTTTCGAAGACTGGGCGAAAACAATTGCTATTCCGTTTTTGAAAACGCTATCAGGTAAGAAAATATTAATTGGAAATAATCTCAGTTCTCACCTATGCAGTTAATACAATATTCATATAATTTTCTTGCCTCCAAATTCCACATATCTTATGTAACCGTTAGATGTTGCGTTTTTTCATCTGCTAAAGGTTTCGTGGCGCAAAATTCTCAAACAGTAAAAGAATTAATCTGGGAGACTCAAGGTTGCTTTACCCAAAGATAAATTTCCTCGACTCCTCAAAATATTGGTGGAACATGTTAGTGAAAATGGAACCAGTAATGTAAAAGCAGGGTTTAGAAAGTGTGGCGTTGTCCTACTTGATAAAACACAAGTGCTACAGCGTTTGCCTAGAGGTTAGAATAGTGTTGCTAAGCAAGAAGCAGTTAGCTCGTCTATGAATGACAGTTTTGTCAATTTTCTCAAACAAATGAGATATGAAGACACACAAGCATCTAATCGCAAAAAAGAACAAAAATTGGAGTGATCGCAGGAAAAAGCGTTGCTGCATCAAAAGACCATTCCTCAGATAGTCCAGGTCCAGATGAAATTAGTCTTCATGACTCGGACTTTTAATTGAATTTAGCTTCTGCAGCCGATTTATCATCTGATGATGGCAAAGAAGAAATGCTGTCTCAATCAGAAGCCAAGCGGTTAAAGTCAGAACTCCAATTTCTAAAACTGTTACGGAGTTTTGTCCTTATAAAATTAAGCAAGAGAACGTACAAAAAGGAGATTGGCCTGTCGTTAATCTTTACATGACTTCAGATAAACTAGAATGTTCGACATCAACTTTTATACCATACACAGGGCAAGTAAAATCCGTCACGGAAGATGGAAGATTTGTAGGTGAGTTTTATTGCTAGAGACCACCCAGAACTCGTTTATGGACTTCCAGATGTTCCAGATGTGTTGTTTATTAATCATAATGTAAAGGTAAAGCATAAATATAGAAAATATCAAAATAAGTAAGTTTCTGAAGCACAAAGACTTTGAGATTGAACAAATAATGTAAAACCAAAAAAAAAACAATGTGAAGAAACTGCTGATGCTTCCTAGCAAAACTTGGGATAAATGCCCTTTACACACTCCCCCTCTGCCAGCCGTAAAATCACTCCCGGGGATAACACCTTTTTCTCTTTGAAAACATTGCTGCAGGTGCTACTGTTTCTCCTTTAAGATGTAGCGATTATTGCCGCTTATATTTCCTACATCTTCTCCATTTTCATACTGAACCGAGTAAGCAGTTTCACTCATGCATTTTTTAATTCTTCGGCGTCAGTCTCGAGATCACGTGCTTCCTGCTGTATACCTTTATTAACCTTAGGTCACCCAAATTATATTTCTCGGTGGATTGTTGATGCTTTCAACTTTTCGCAAGTATCGTACAATATAATCGTGAACGATCTCAGGTAAAAAAAAACGTAATCTGCGGAGCAAAATCTCATCTTCCATGATTGGGACTCACTGAAATTGCGAGTTGAAGCTTTACATCTCTGGGTTACTCGCGGGATGATACAAAGGAATTAATTCTTGTTTAAAATCTAGACCTGCTGCATTACACTACTAATGAACTGTGCACCGTTATAGCTAATTTTTTCTGTGGCTTACCTATCTAGCTTTCTTCAACTAGCACTTTTGCATACTCCACTCCACGTCGCGTAGCGCAAATATTACTGTCCACTTGGAGGCCATGATAGGAGTCTACAGCAGTTCGGTTACTATTTAGGTTTATACGTCTGCAACTGCACACACGATTTTACTTAATTAACTACAATTTCGTTTAAAATAATAATTTTCTGGAGGATTTTTCCCGCTCCGTAATGTTCAGCAAGCAGCAAATCGTGGTATTCTGAGAGCCTACAGTGCGTGTCTGCACCCTTGCTTATCAAGCCCTGGATTGATGGCGGCTGATGACCAAACACAATTCACGTCGTTGTATTAGGATGGCTTGGAATCTTCGTCGCTGGCAAGGTAGTAGAGTAGTCGACTTGGGGTCCTCAAGGATTTTAGTTGATGTTGAAATGATTGGCGTAGCGGCGGCGGTTCGTTGATTGTGGTAAGGTTAAGGGTTGGAACTGGAATGGATGTTGGAAAGGAGTAATAGTTGAAGACGACGTACTTTGATGATAGCGGAGGTAGTAATTGGTAGTGGTGGAAGAATTGCCGTTGAAGGAATGCTCCTTACTTTTCTACTTCCGCGCATCATCGCACAGACTGAGACCAGGTCGACCACCTCGCTCCCCGCTCGAAGCTGGACTGACACTCATCTGCGTCCTAGTTTTGGTAGTATAATATACTCCGCAGAATCATATTGGTACCCTCTCTCTGTTCACCCGCAGGCTGTTTATAAATCGTCGTCGGTTATCTCCTCAGCTCCGGGCCCACCAGCTAGACAACACAAATTGTTTCGGCGTCCCGTGGAGGTACTACATGACTAAGAAGTTTCCTGTACTAACAATAAAACATATTATTTGGCATATTTTAATTTATTCTTCAACATAACATCCTTTTAGCTCTATATGTTACCCAACGATTTTCTAACATTTCTATACCTTGCTTGTATCGCGTTTTGTCTAAATTGGCAAAGTATGCGTTTGTTGCATCGATAAGTTTATTATTTGATGTAACTCTCTTTCCTTGCAACTATCTTTTTAATTCTGGAAACAGAAAATAGTCGCTAAGCGCCAAATCGAGCTAATAGGGTGGATGAAGAAGCAATTCGAATCGTAATTGATGCAACTTTGCCATCACCGCTGCGGATTTCGAACTGGTGCATTGTCTTGAAGAAAGAGAATTTTCTTCTTTGCTAAATGCGCTTGTTTTTTTTCTTCAATAATCCACAATAATATTTGCTACTAATCGTTTTTTCTTTTGCTCTGTAGATAGTCTATAAGCAATATTCCATGTGAATCCCATAACTTTTCCAGCTGACTGTTGGGTTCTTGGCTGCTTTGGCCGTCCTTCACCAGATCCCAACTATTGTGCAGATTGTTTTCCAGATTCCAATGTGTAGTGGTAAATTCACGTTTCATCCACTGTTGTTAATCGATGAAACAAATCCATTTTATTCCGTTTTATCATATTCAAACATTGCTGTGAAGTGGTAGCACGTTCGCGTTTTTGATCAATTGTGAGTGGACGCAACATCCATCTTGCTTGAAGTTTGTGCATTTGTAAATGTTCATGCAAGATATTCCCCACACGCTCTTTTGAGTTGTCTACGATGCCACCAATCTCACTCAACTTTAATTTACGATTATTCAATACGGTATCATGGATTTTTTCTATCATATCTGGTGTTGTCACCTCTTTTGACCTTCCGCTGTGGTCCGCATCAAAAACACTTATGCGACCACGTTTAAATTCGCCGACCCAAAAACGAACAGTTTCATACCATGGTGTAGATTCACCCAAAGCTTGATCCATATCCTTTTTAATATCATTTGCTGATAAGCCTTTCAAATAGAGATAATGAATTGCTCTACGAATTTGAAATTTATCCATTTTTTACAAACTGCAGAACAAGTCACTTTCAATTGCTTGTTAAATACGAATTAAACGATAGATCGACTGCTAGCGCTCCTTTCTCTGTTGTTCAATAATGAATTTCTACTAGAGTGGGTAGTCTGCTCGCTTACTCCACCGGGCGTTCTTCAGGTCCTTCACTCTACCACAGGACGGTTTCTAAAGTTTAATTACTGGCGCAACATATACAATTTAGTAAGGTTAGTCTGTCTTCTCCTGCCCATTGTCATGAAGCGTCTTTCTTTGTCAGGTTCAATAACCGTCTTGTGATCTCCGAGAATCATGGAACAAATCATCTGTACCACAAACACAAATCGCTGAAATGTGGAGCCAGCGTTCTTAACGCTGAAGGGCATTTATAAAAATCTAACAAATCACGTTTTATCTGTTCTTTTTCACACGCACTTGCCAGGATCCTGATCACAACCTCAAGGACAACATAAACTTCTGTCCTTCTGCGACTTTCATATTCTTTGTCTTACGTTATTCGACAACGGCTTTTTCTTCTATTATACGAAATCAATCACATACCTGGAAACAGTACCTTAGCTATTCGAAAAAGATACCGAGACCCGTCCGCGGGATCGCCCCTACACCAGCTCCTGTACAGAACCGTTCCCAAAACTATTACATTTTGGTATATGATGTTCTACATCTGGCTTATACCATTTTTGTTGCGGCATGTCTATCATTACATTTGTCTTCTGCGAAAAGTCCACCCCTAACTGGACAGTCTATAACCTTTATCTTCACATTTGCTCTCAACACATCTTCGCGTCTCGCTATGCCGTCCGAATACGCTTGCGTTACTTCCTTGTTTGCGAATTTCATTCCGTAACGCGTACAATCGTCGTCCTTAAGTTCCTGTATCTGCATAAGCAACTCCGCTGCAATCACTTACAGAAATAAGCAAAAGTGGTCTTTTGAACTCTTAATCGTTGCTTCGGCGATTACCGTTAACTAATGACTAATTTCCTGTTTGCGGCACTGACGGATTCTGCTTCTTATGACACTTGAACCACCACAATCGTGACATTTCAACATTTCGTTACTTACAACGCGGTCGCGGTATTGTTTTTGTTTGCTTTGTTCACGCGTACGCGGCTTTTCTAGGTTATGTTTAATATATGTTGAGCTTTATTATTCTTTTTCAACTCAATGTTCTACTATCGAATAAACTTTGTTCCACTGTCATAAAATATATCTAACTGCATACTTACGAGGTGTTTAAATAAATTAATGAGACTGATAACGTAGCGTTCGATGTGGCAACACTGGGAACTACCGGTTTAGAGGAAAGTTGTGTCAACATATGATGCTTCGAGATTTGAACTGCGTAGAGGTATTTGGTTGTCCGTAACAATTTGCTTCGTAAACTGTTTTTTCTATTGCTTTCTGAAAATGAGTGATATCAACTTCGAGCAACGTTGCGCTATCAGATTTTGCTTCAGACTTGGTCAGAGTGAGAAACTTTTGCAAAGCTTCAGCAGGCCTATGGAGACAATGTTTTATCAAGGGCCCAGGTTCTCAGGTGGTTTAAGTCATTTTCAGAAGGAAGAGAGCAGATTGAAGATGAACCTCGTAACGGAGTGCCTGCAATTGCAAGAACTGACGAAAATATTACCAGAATCTGGATTCTTGTGCGTTCTGATCGACTGATCGTTGCTTGACAGTCAGAATAATCGGGGAACAGTTGAATTTGATTCACACCACCGTTCGTAAGGTTTTGACTGATGTATTGGTCATGAGGAAAATCTGCGCGAAAATAATTCGAAAAATTTTTTCGCAGGAACAAGAGAACAACAAGACGGACGCGTGCCTTGACTTTTTGAAACGGCTTAAAAATGAACCTCATTTTCTGAAACGTATCATTACTGGTGACGAGTTTTGGGTCTTTCAGTATGACCCGCAAACGATGTCAGATCCAGGAATGGCACACTATAAGATCACCAAGCAAGGATGAGCAAGTCGAAGATCAAAACCATGCTGATTTGATCGTCCACAAAGAGTTTGCATATCAAAGGCAAACAATAAGCTAACAAGCTTGCCAATAAGTTCCTGAAAGACTTCGAAAAAAGGTCATGCGCGTGAGACCAAGCATCAAGAACAACAACATCACGACAATGCTCTTTTTCACACTGCCTTTTCAATTAATGAGTTTTTGGCAAGTAAAGACATCCCTGTGGCTCCTGAGCCCCTTTATTCCGCCGACTAGAGTTTTTGTGATTTTTTTCTCTTCCCAAGATTGAAAGATCACCTCAAAGGATGTCACTTTGAGACACTGGAAGACATTAAAACTGCCGTAACTGACCAGCTGAAGGCAATTTCAGTATCCGAGTTCCAGCACTCCTATGAAGAGTAGAAATATCGTCACCATCGCTGTGTGGTTTGTCAAGGCAATTACTTCGAAGGAGACAATGTGAAACTGTAATTTTGTGTTATCGTCGATTTCAGAAAACAAAGCACCTACACTACTAACGTTCTACTAGCGTTCTCATCTTGCTCTTACAAAAATATTTTGCGACATATTTGTAACGCAGGTTTGGCTAAGGATGGTGACGGTTTCTTTTATTTTTTAACCATCAAGTAGCGACTGATCAGGTCAAGAGCATGGTAATTCCCGTAGGGCAGTCTTTGTACACAGCGTCAATAAAATTATTTACATCTTCGTTGGTCCTTCGAGAAAAATGGGACGTGCAATTTGTTGCAGGCATTAAATTTTAAGTTTCTATAGCAAATTCTTCCCTGGTTTTCTCTATTTGGGTAGCTAAGCTTGGACTCCAGCCAGTGGCTGTTGCAATTGTACAGAAGATATTTTTTTTCTTTTCCGACGCGGCATTTTGGTTTAACCTCTCATTTCTAGCTCTAGAACTTCTCGGATTTACTTTAAAAATATTGACGGTTTTTACAGAAGAAAACGCACTTTTTACTTCTTTTCGGATTTAATTACACCTTTATCTTAATAGTTTTTTATTTCTTTGTGGATGCCGATGTAAAACAAGGAAAAATGTGTCTTGTTATATTTATTTATTTGTTAATCACAACATAAGTGTAACAAAAATATAGAAACAAGTGAGTTTGTAAGGCACAAAGAATGTGAGACTGAACCAATTTAAAACCGAATACAGGCAATGTGAAGAAGCGACCGCATGCTTGGGGTTTGCTATTGGTGACTACTGGTTTTAGAAGTGTCTTCTGTGCATCTACGTTGACGCTGTCTAATTTACCAGTTTCCCTAACTCTTCTCTCTAAATATAGCAAAGTCAAGCTCAACTAGAAACTGATTAATTCCGTTTCTGTTGTAAACTTCCTTTTAGATATGATTCTGGTCATCCTTTGTCGTAAGTTTTTCATGGGACATTCATCCAGGAAAATAAAAAAATAATAAATAAAATTTTCTATTCCAAACAAGTCTTTCCCAACCAGCAGCTTCAAGGTACTTCGTAGCATTCATCATCTCAGGTAAGATTGTAACGGATAAGAAAAATTCAAATCTTTATAAATAGCTTTGTAAGACTAGAAAGACAACACAACCAATTCGGCTTAAGAGAGAGATCTTTTTCTTATCTTATGCCAATAGCAAGTCTGCGACACAATTACAGTTGTATGAAGAAAAACGGCCAATTACTGTTTATTTAGTTGAGCGCCATAGTTGTCTTTAAAAAAAAGGCTGGTAGAAAACAAAAACCGACATGCATCGCAGTATCAAATGTGATGTGATAAATGAGAAGCACACTGGTGAAAAGCCAACCAACATTATTTTTATTATGTTGCAATTCATAAATGCATTATAAAAAACGTATTAGTTCTCAAGTTTCAAATTCGATTTCTTAATTATTAAACCAAAAATTAAAAAGATGACGTCATCAGAATAATAAATTTGCTTAATGCTACTCGGCTTAGTTTCGATAACTTAACCAAAACTTTGAAATAGTTTAACAAGCAGAATCTTAGACTCTTTAAAACTTTAAAACTACAAAAAGTCTAATTAAGAATGATTAATCTAAATTGATTCAGGTTATTCAAACTTCTAAATAACTAAATAAAAGTACAAAAATGAACTTATAAAATTCACTGTTTAATTGACTAACCATCAACAGGTATGTATGTGTAATTATAACTATTAGAAAAACTGTGATTGCCAATTCATCCCGGGGAACAACACCGATGGAAAGAAAGTTCCAATATTCCGTAATCAAAGAATTTCTAACTTTGAGGTTTTCAAAGATTTGAAAGAATTCAAACAAAACTCGCTCAAGGTTTTGTATCTCTCGGGACGTCCCTGATAGTTTGATAAAAGAATCGAGATTAATTTAAGACGATATTAATTCAAGGCGAGAATCTCACCCTTTTTATATGTGCAGGGAATCACCTGAATAATTTCAAACAAATACCAGGCAAGCCGAACAGAAGACGCTTCCCTATAAAAAATTCCAATAGTCCTAATATCAGGTAGTAATTTGATGAAAAATTTCAATTTTACCTTCAGATTCTTCAAGGAATTTTACCAAAATTTTACACAAAACAAACAATAAAACGCAACCATTCGTTCTAAAATTAGCTAATCGAATGATGAATGTCAAACCCCAAGAAACACAATATAATAATGACAAAAAATATAGTTTGCGTGGGACTTCCAATGGGTAGAATTAACTGTAGATTGTAAGGTAGATTTAAAATATAATCGATGATTTTCGATCCCTTTTATACTTTTTTAATTCAATTTAGGATTTTTAGATAATTAAAATGGGATTTCTACCCGAAACAACAAGGAATATCTAAAGGATACAAATTAGAATGGAATGATTTCGAAATAAATTAACAGAGTTAGCCGAACTCCAGAACCTTCTAGCTTTTTAAACCGGACGATGTAAATGAAAGAATCTTCAGAATCGACCATGATTGAGGAAGTTTACTTAACAAAGATAATCATTAGATATCCAAATTACAATGACGCTTCTCGCAGCAACCTGATTAATTTATTAATTATTAATTTTGAATTTTTCTCTTCATTTCATTTAAGCATATAAGTATGTAGATTAAATTACATAAATTTCGAATAAATTTAATTTGTAAAGTTTCTCTAGTTTTGCTTTTATTTATCATTGGGGTTTTAGGAACATATAATTCCTGTACTTGAGTACAAGTATAATAAAATTTAACTAAAGTTGTTTCCACTATACTAGCATGTTCTTATTCCTCGAATTTGCCGTTGTAAGCATACATACAAATAAATTTTCTTTCAAGTAATTAAAGTAAAAGGTTAATAAAGATAAAGAAGTTAGGAATGTTTCGAGTTTATCCTGAAACTAATTTCAGCTTAGAAAATTGAATTTGTTTTTGATTTAAATTAATTGCTGCTCCCGAAATTGCTTTAATCTTCAGCATGATCATAATTACTTTTTGGGTATCCTTTTTATTATTAATTTTAATTGCTTTACCGTTTAGCTCCGGTTAATTTTTAAATACAACTTACGATGTAGGAAAATTTTCAGCGCTTAAACTTCGAGAGCAAATTAATAGTTTTGGCATTGTTAAGCTTTCAAATGAAGTTGTTTACTAAAGCTTAAGTAGTTGGTTAACAATTCTGATAGGTACTACCAAAACTTTTTAATAAAGCTCCTCTTTACTTTGGTGATTTCATAGTTAATGCTTTCCAAGTTTGTTTTAGTAATGGCATCCTAGATAAGTAGGTGTAATAACATAGAAGTCGTCGAAAGTTCCTATTGAAGGGCTTTTAGAATACTGTTTGAACTTTGTCAGAAGTTATACTGATGAAAAATAAGATTAAAATTGAATGAAGATTCTTCGACTAGTCTTATAATTCGTTTGCTTTTAAAACCTAAAATAAAAAGAATAAGAAACCATTTTAATGAAGTGGAATCTGAATTAGCTTCCTTGATATTAATTTTATAGATCTCCGGCATGGTTTTGTAATTAAACGGGCACGGATTGTTCGGCGAGCTTAAATCTCTCTACTTGGAACTTTTAAAGGTAATTATTTCAACTGCTAAAGAATCAAACTTTTACTCAAGAACTATTACTTGCAAAAGGTTTTAGTGTTGTTTTTTTACAGTTAAACCATCCTGTGTGCACTTTAATCGGACAATATGGCATATTATTATTATTACTGCACTTAACGACGCCTTAAAAATTTTTACAACTGCAGATCAGGTTTGCTTGTTATCTACAGGCCGCGCGTTATATCTTGGCGAATAACTGTATATCGTATATTCTACTAAGGCTTTTTCCCGATTTTTTTTAAAGAAGTAGGTGCACAAAATGTAGTTATTTGTTTTCAGTATTTAAGGTATTATCTTTTAATTTACAAGATATAATACGCGGTCTGGACTAATGTATGGTATCAGCAGGCTGATTAAGGATTTTTGTGCCTACAATTTTAGGACTCAAAACATCATGTCCTTTGCGTTTTACGAATACTTAATAACTTAACTAAAACTAACTTAAAAATTGTAGGCAGTAGAAAGAATTGAAAAACAGACATTTGTGACTACTACAATCTAGAAACAGCATATGTCAAGATTA
This sequence comes from Ignelater luminosus, assembly GCA_011009095.1. NCBI lineage: Eukaryota > Metazoa > Arthropoda > Insecta > Coleoptera > Elateridae > Ignelater > Ignelater luminosus. Next base: position 731,382 of record VTPC01090131.1, read on the forward strand.
AACGACAGTGTCATTGTTAAAATATTATATACACTCAATGTTTCGCTCGTTTTCATAAGGAGCTTCTTCAGAAAACTAAAGAAGAGCACGGTAACTCGACGTGTGAACCACGCTGGACGTGAAACTCTATTGAGTAGAATAGTGAAATTGGGAGTTAATCGACTGCAATATAATGAAAGACGGATTTTCAAATGGCGAGACGTGGATAGCAATTGATGTTAATTAGAATGTCTGTGAATTTCATCCCTGACCTTTCTGAACTAACAGATACATCTTCAAACAAAATCTTATGCCTGGCTCGGCAACATCAGATGTAGATATGTGGTCAGACTATATACCGCTTATGTTCAGTAGTAGGTGTGTTAACTGAGCGACCGCTTTCCCCTATGTATATTGAGTAACAGGAGCATGGGTGGCAGTGTTGGGTGTTTATCCTTAGGAGAGGATGGAAGTTGTGAGATTTTGTTGATGGGCTTGAAGACGATTTTGGTTCTGTTTTCGAAGTTTTCTTCCCAATAATAGTCGTGACCTTATCAGCGTATGGTAAGAAAGCAGTGAAGATAAACTTCCCTCGCAGGGTTTCCAGTAATTTACTACAATAAAATTTTCTCATAAATTTTCAGATCATATCACACATTATTAGCGCTACTATTAGATTATTCGAAATAATTAGCAAATAAACCTCTCTGGTTTATTTTTAAAAAACCTTTAATATGTTTTGCGCCGGGTAAATAACTAATTATACCCTTACGTCCGTCAAACGTTTTCATACATAAATATCAACAGTTGGTTTAATAGAATCTCTGAAACTGATGTTAAAATTCTAGTCACAGCCAAAATTCAATATGTCCTATTATATCACCTAAAATCAGTGCCTGTTCAAAACATGTCGTCGCCCTTAAGCAAAAAATGTTTTTTTTAAAAGAAGTTCCCCGTAAAGCCTTGCATGGGTCGAAATTGGGGGAACAAACTTGACGCAACCCGAAAAAAACGCGGTGACTTCTTGATCGGTCCGACAAGCCCGATAGTCCCAAACGGCCGAATGGCCCAATAGACCCGAGAGGTCCGACAGAGAAACCCGAAGGGCAGAGAAGTTCAAAAAGCCCGACAAGCCCAAATGGTCCGATAGGTATCCGAAGAGTCCAAAAGGTTTGACAGGCCTGACGGTCAGACAGCCTGAGTGGCCCAAACGATCGAACAGGCCCAAGATGTTCTCAGTAGACCCGAGAAGCCCAAAGGGCCAAAAAGTCTAAAAGACCCGGCAGGCCAGAGCAGTCCAATAGCCCCGAAGGGCCAAGAAGTCGAGAAGGTCCAACAGGCCGAAACGACTGACCGGACGTAGGCTTGAAAATCAGGATAAAGTTTTAAACTTCGACCCGACTAGAAAACCCGGCCAGTGTAGGCCTTCTCTAGTCTCCTGAGATACCAACGCATGAACTTTGGACTCGAAAAACCTGGAGGGCGTTTTACTTTAAGCCATGCCTGAAGCACTTAGCATCTGAAATGAACGATAAGCTTGGCTGAAACAAGCGAAATTGAGAATGTTGTCAAATTAAATAACCCATTCGGAACACTTAAAGATAGTTCTGTTCCAACTCGTTTTGGATTAATAACTGGATTAGTCCAATCTGTCCTTAACAACTGTGGCTCTATACATATACTCTACCTTACTGCCAAAGTGCGGTTTTACACCACAGAAAAAAACTAGCACGTCAACGTAAAGCACGTTCAGCATGTTAAGTGCTTTTAACAAGAAGAATATAGAGTGTCATCACGTAATTATGGAAGAAAAAGAGTAAAACCGAAATCCTCAAAGACGTCAAAGACATTAGGAGAAACATAACCTCGAAAACTAACCATAGTTGTGTACATTCTTTAGAGTAATTTGTGTAACACCGTTCCATTTCTATGGTGGCTATAAAATTTGCCAAAACTGTTTTTTGTGCATCTTGTAAAAATGAATTTGCACATGGGAGCTGCCCGATGCACTGTCGTACGAAGTGGTGTATAAACAGTGAGTTCTATTCGCTCTGCTCTTTCAATTTTCAAACGTATGGGAACTCTTTTGATAATAATGTAAAGAATGTAAAGTTAAAAGTGAAAAAAGCCTAGCAATAACCCTTTGACTACCTTGGGAACACTACTTCCACGATCGCGGGGATATAACGGATGTGATTTAGCAGATACGGATTTCAAACGACGGATGCAGATTTTAAAAAAATTAAATTCGTGAATTGCGCAATACGACAGTATCACACAACGCAGATGCATTGTGCACCAGAACACACCAAAACACAACCTATTTGGTATTTGTTCAGTTTCGGACGATTTAACTTACCAACTGAAAACGAGAATAATTCAAATTAACAAATACGTTATTAGGTTAGATCTATACTCATTTCCTCCGATTTCTCCAAGTTCTTCCTGGCATTTGCAGGTTTCTCGGTTTTCCAAGTGACTGAGAACCCTGCCTTGGACGTTGTTGGGTTGTAAAACGGAAATTGCTTGATGAACAAGTGAGTTAATTACCGATCGCTTTTGCGCAAGGTAGTGATGGAAGTCGGCAAGAAGATATCTGTTGGAGTATGTAGGTAGGTTTACTATATACCGAATCGCCAAAGTTGCAGTCAGGTAAACGATTGACGAGAACATCGAGACAGGGAGAAGAGCCATTATTCCCAACTTTTAAATTAGATATCGGGATGCTAGTGGATGATCAAGGAATCAAAACAGCTCGTGCCGTCCACGTCCATTACAGAAAACCAAAATTAAAAATTCCTTTCGAAAGTTAAGAATTCTGTAAACATATACAGATTTTATTTATTAAGGCCTTATCGAGAATTAAAATACAAAATCCACCCTATTTCGTGCTATTTTGTGTTGTTTGTAACGTTCTTCTTCCTCTACTAAGAAGTTTAAACCTATCACTTCTCTGTTCATCTATCAACGTGATAATTAATGCATCTTGGGGGTCGCATACATTGATACAGTTTACCTAAGTAATCTGTAAAACATTTTTAAGAACCAATAGAATAGTTTGTGTTGTAATAAAAATCAATTTCAGTGAATTCAGCCAATGTTTTCGTAAGCAGAATTTATATAAAAATTCATTAGCACCAATTTAAGGGTTCTTTTCTTCTCAGTCGTTAAAGAGATCATATCTTATGCAGTTCGGATACATTAAATCATTCTTTCAAAGAAAAGAAGTGTTAAGTGATACCTATAAAGAAAAGCAGCAAGAAGTACTACGCCTTCTCAATCTCTGATGGAACGTTGTACAAGTTTCAACCTTAAGAACGCACGCCGCCTTCCGATATCTGATGACGCAATAAGTCCTGCAACGATACTCGCACAAATTCGTCCTGATATGGGATTCTGAACTTAAGATACAATACGACATATCAATATTGAAAGACTTGAAACAACACAGATTTTCCACGATATCACAAAAACTAGCGTCCAAATATGTCAAAAAATCATCGAAACCACGATTGCCAAGTGTGATTGAGAATGATTCTTTCCGCATCGTCATGTCGTATCGAGAGTTCAGAATCTTATCCCTGGTTTGCCTGAACGACATCGTGCTCTACTCACTAGACACAAGACTCATCTCTCGTACCTCTGTCTGTTCATGCAACACCTCAGAATCCACAGATTTCGTTGGAATTTGGTGAAATGAGAGCTTGGTAGCAAAGAAATTGAATACCTGGGACACACCGTCAGCGAAATCAGCAACCCAATGCCACCTTCAGGAAATTCGAAGTGCCAAGACGCCGACCAGCAGAAAGACCCTCCGATCTTTTCTCAGGAAGTGGAGATGGAAATGTGGTCCCCGACAAGAAAGGCCTTTTGAAAACTTAAAAAAGCCCTGGAGAATCCACTTCTGCTTCACCGACCCGCCAGCAGATTACAGCAGACCGACGCCAACAGAATCGGTATGACTGACAGCGCAAGATTCCACCCACTTAAATTCAAGTACCACAACAACCTTACACGAGTCGTCAAGAAGTTCCGTCCATACCTAGTTAGATGACCGAAGATTTCTACTTCGCACCAACAACAAGCGCTCACCTGGTTTCATTACGCAAATGAGAAGAGCACCAAACTCACAAGATGGTGTCTGAAATTCAAAAAATATTTCTTTGACATTACTCAGAGAAGTAGAAAAAGAATCCGATGACAGCCAATGGCACAAAAAAGTTCTCTTTCCAAAGCCGCCAATCAGCTTTGTGGTGCTTGCAGATCAAGTTTGCGACGCCCACATTCGAGATCACGTCTGCACCCAGGTACTGTCGACTTGTTGCTCAGCTTTTAATGAGAATCCCCAACAGAAGGATGGCAGAAAGGTTTTGTGTGTTTTAGTAGAGACCCGATCCCAGGTATTCTACGAGCATCGCAACGTTCCGCATACATTCTTAGTCCATATCTAACTGGTAATCGCTACATCTTCGCCGCCAGCTACCTTTTCACCAAGCGAATCCACTTCTGACGATTACCGCCACCACCTGTATCCAGAAACTGGAAGTAGAAGCTTTTCCAAGTTTTTGTTGTTCATGGTTCCCACTTCATAACGCTGACATAAAGTCAACTTAAAGTTTGAAAACAGACAATGCAAAAACGCTTTTCTAAAACTGTAAAACATTTTTAACTTTGTTTATCTTCAAACTTTGTTCTTCCACAAACATTGTTTGCTTTCCTGCAATAATTGCAGTTACCTTGTATTGTATAATGAATTTTCCTTTCAAAATAAATAGATGAAGGCTAAAGAAGAACGAGAGAGAGAGAGAGAGAGAGAGAGAGAGAGAGAGAGAGAGAGAGACAGAGAGAGAATAATATGACAGGGGTGAATGTTATCAACCGAAGACCTCATTGGCCGATTCCATCGGTGCACTTGTAGAATGAGTGGATGCGCTCGGTGTAATTGCTTTTGCACCAGCAGCAGCGATAACACCGACGGATAACTAGTGACCGGTTAGAAGACGGAACTGCCTAGCAGACCGTAAAATCGTTGGAAGTTTTGTCGCAAGTATGCTATCAAATCCATCCTATCCTATTATTATCTAACCACGGACAGCGTTAACCTTATGAATTTACGAAAATCCAATCACGTCGAAAAGGCGTAAGCTTACAGTGGCTTCTGCTGCTTCGCATCAGTAGGAACAATCACGATTTGACTGGCACAGTGAGTAGTATCGACCAGTCGTCCGTTTACTCAATTTCCAAGAAGCAGCAGCAGCGATCCCAAGCAACCAGTATCTAGAGAGTATGTGGCAATGCTTTGGCGAATTTCTTCTCCTGGCGCCCGGTCGTTCAGCGCAATTCTTTTGGTTTTATTTTATAATAGATAAGATACTAATCTTGTTAGGTCAGAAATAAATAAATAAATAGAAGAAAGAAAACTGCTAATAAATAATGAACGATTACAATGGTTAAAAAAGGCAAAGATCTCAAAGGGCTAGTAAAATAAAATAAAATAGAATAAATCCAATAAAGAATTATTACTAAAAGAAGTCCAAGCTTTCAAAACAAAATACTGCCAGCTTCCAAGAAGAAGATGCCCCACGGGCAGCCGAAGCCTTCTCCTGATGACAAGTCTCACAAATGAATGACTGCCATCGTAGATTACATAAAATAAAAGTAGACGAATCTGCTGAATCGCCGTATAATAGTGGCACTTGCTACAGACAATTACAGTATACAAATCTCAAAGTGAAACCTTCGATTGTATTAACGAATATTACGCTTGAATTTACAGTTACAAGTTATCAGCTTTATTTATTAAGTTATTTCCACTTTTGATTCGCGCTAAGTGTTAACTCCATATATTCAACGCCATATAAACTGAAAATTCTCAGTTGTTTCAGTCTGTCAGTTTATTAAATGTCCTTGGTGATGATAACTGTGTTATTTCAACATTAAATAATCTTTAACACAACTATTATTAGTTTTCTAAGTTAATTGGTTTATTTTGTAACCAATTCTATAAATTACATAACATTACACTCGTTAATTAGTTAATTTACTTATTTAAGCGTTTCAAATAATATCTTGATCTTGATACTAATATAACCCCTAAACTACTATCAACAGAATTAGAAACGGCCATGTTTGCAAGTTTCTAAAGGTGCGACCTCTACGCAGGAGAAAAAGTAAAATCGAAAAACTGTCCAACTAATCAAAAATTATTGTTCAAGTAACCAAAGTAAACAATTCAAGTGAAGAAAACAGAACAATAGATATACGTGGTTATCGGCGAGATAAGCGAGAATTTGCAAACGAAACTCATTTTACATAAAAGCAGTGTTGCCAGACTTAAAATTTAACTGCAAGTCATAAGAAGAAAAAGTTGAAGTTTAAAGACAATGAATAAAATTTAAAAAGTACATCACAAAACTAAATTTAGAGGTATTCGAAGAAACGGAGGTTGAACCGGGCCAAAAGTTTAACGTTGATACCAAAGCAGAAAATATGGAGAGTGATAAATATGGGATGGACGATTCCGCAAGAAAAAGAAATAGAGAGAAAGATGGGGAGGTAAAAGGAATTAATAGAAGTAAAAAAATCCCAAGAACGCCAAAAAGAAATAGCAAGCAGGAAGGCGACAAAATGGACAAAGTCCTTAATATGCTAACCAAACTAACTGAGAATATAAAAGAAATAAAAAATAAACAAAGAGAATATATAAAGGAATTAAGAGAACTCAGAGCAGAGAATGAACTAAAAACTAGAAACGGAAACAGTTACAACGAAAATGATGATGAAACCGGCAATGAAAAAGGATACGAAAAAGAAAAAAAATTAAAGAGATGTAATATGGGAACTTGGAATGTAAGGGGTATGTCCAAGAAAGTAAGCTACAGCGACAGTGGAACAGATAAAATGGAATTTTATGTTGCGGAAGAACTTAAAAGAGAAAGTGGCCGATATCAGACAGATTTTTCTATATAAGATTAAAAGAAAGACAAAGAAATATAAGTATACTAAATGTACACAAAATAAACACATATTTTATGAACAGCTGGACGAAAAATAGGAAAAAATCCCAAAACATGACGTGCAGGTAATACTAGGAGACTATAACGCAAAAATAGGGAAAGAAGACATATACACGGTTGTTACAGGAAAATATAGCAAGCACACAATAACAAATAACAACGGACGAAAACTAATAAATTATGCCATTGAAAGACATATGATTATAAAAAGTGCACAATTAAGAAGAAAGGAAATTCATAAAGGCACTTGGATATCCCCGGACAAAAAAACTGTAAACCAGATAGATCATGTCTTAATAGGCAATAGGGATATGAACTATATGACAGAAATAAAAAGTATGAGAGGCGCCGAGTGTAACTCGGATCGCATACTAGTAAGAACAACATGTAAAAAGGAATGGAATGAAACAATAAAGCAGATACCTAAATCGCACAAAAAGAATATTAATATCAGCTTATTAAACCGAGAGCATATTAAGAATAAATATAAAGAAGAAATAAAAGAGAATCAATCCACAGTTGAACGAGAAAACATAGATGATATACGAGGACAAATTAAAACAGCAAGAATAAATGGAAATAAAGAAGTGTTACTAGATACGCAAAAAAAACGAAAAAGAAAAAGTTAAAGATTGGTTTGACGAAGAATGTGAAGAAAGAGTGAATTAAAAAAGCTACACAAATTATGTTAAAAAACAGTAGCGAGGAAAACAAACAAAGAAAATAATATAACGTTTATCAAGGATGGAGATGGAATTCTAACGAGTGAAACAGAAAAAATGAGAAGGTGGAGAATTTATTTTAAACAGCTGCTCGACGAAAGGGAAAATAAAGAAGAAGAAAATTCAAAGCAGAGAACAGAAGAAAATGAAATAGAAGTAGAAGCACCTACCAAAGAAGAAACTGTCAAGATAATTAGTAATTTAAAAAACAATAGGAATCCAGGAATATCAGAAATATCAGCCGAAATGATAAAAAAGAGCGGAGACCAATTACATGAACGGATTCATAAACTAATAAAAAAAGTATAGGAACAAGAACAACTACCAAAGGATTGGATGAAAGCAAGAATATGTCCTATATTTAAGAAAGGAGATAAACCACTGTCTGAAAACTATAGAGATAATAGGACTACTGCAAACTGGAAACACAATGTGTGAGCAAGAGAATTAATGAATATGCAGAAAATATGATAGGAGAATACCAAGCAGGTTTTAGGTACAATCGATCATTCATTGACCAAATCTTTACCTCAAAGGAAATACAAACCACAAGCTACGAACATAAAAGTACCCTGTATGTAATCTTTCTGGACTTTAAACAGACGTATGATAAAATAGCATGGAAAGAACAGAGCTCAAATACTTTCGAAGTAGAACAAGGACTCAGACAAGGGGACCCGCTATCAACAGTACTTTTTAATTTGGTACTTGAAGTAGTGATCAGAAAAAGTAAAGTCGAAATAAAAGAAACACTATTCAAGAAAGACCATCAGTGTATAGCCTTTGCTGATGACCTAACAATGGTAGCAGCAAGCAAAAAAGAACTAAAAAAGATTATAAAAAGAATAATAGAAGAGGCAAAAAAGTACGGTTTAAGAATAATCAGAAGACAAAATATATGGTAATGGGTGATACACAGAAAGAAGAAAAGGCAGATCTAAAAGTACAAATAGAAGAAGAACATAAATTTGAAAGAGTACGAGAATTTACATATCTGGGGGTTAAAGTCACAGAGGATAGAAAGGAACATCAAGAAATAAAGGCAAGAATTGCTAAAGCAAATTACAAGTATGGAACGTTGATAAAAGCTAAGTGTATATCTGGAAAAACAAAGGAAAGGATTTATAAAACTGTAATTAGACCAACAGTAACATATGTTATGCTTATGAAACATGGGTTTTGAAAAAATTAGATGCGGAAGAAATGGAACGTTGGGAAAAATGTTAATACGGTAGTGTGAATACAGAAAATGGATGGCAAAGAAAACAAATGAGGAAATAGAAATTGCATACAAAAAATAAAAAATAACGATGTTTATAAAAGCACAGAGAATAAGATGGTCAGGACATGTGGAAAGGATTCTAAATAGAAAACCTATTGGGAAAAGACGAAAGGGAAGATGGACGAACAGTGTAAAAGACGATTTGAAAATGCTAAATATAACAGAGTGGAAGGATAAAGCGAAAGAAAGAAGAACGTGGAAGAAAATAGTCAAAGAAGCATCGGAGAAACTATGAATGAAGGACATTTAAGTATAAATTAGTGTAAATGTTAAATTAGTATGTAGATTGTCATTAACGGTAATATTGTATATAAAATTAGCCCTAGGCCTACATGACCTGCAGAGCTATATAAATAAAGTTTGCGAAACTATTCATTTTATACCATGGTAAGAAATTATCGGAACGATGAACAGGACTTACGTAAGGTATAAAACCATCCTAATAATAATTATTATTATTACATTACTGTAAAAAATTTTCAAAAGGCATGATATAACTGTAATTCGCAACATATAAAATACAATTTCTATACAATTCTGCACAGGAATACCATACACAAAATTAATATAAAAATCAGAATTTTTTATGAATAAGATGAATATTGCTGCAAGTTTTAAAATGACTAACTTTATTCTTGCAGATTTACATAGTCATACTCATATTTAACGATCAAAACAAATTAAATCCCCTCAACCTTAGCTAATTTATTACCATAAATTACATCCCATTACTAGTTATTAAATAGAAGATAAACATTATTACGTTAAGAATTAAAAGGGGCAATTAATCAATAAAATGTGTAAGTACATACTGTGACATGACCTTTAGGTGAATATGTATGTTAGTGCATGCTAAATATAGAAGCGTCTTAAACTCATGTATGTAGAGTATTGAACGAGATGAAGAATAAAGATAAAGTGTACGTAATTTAGAATACCGCAGATAACGAAATTGGGTTAAACCCTTCCTTCCTTTTGATTACAAAGGAATAAAACGCAGTTACTACTTTAAAAAAAGAAAATACAAGAAACATGGTAACAGTATCAGAATTTTGTTTCAGAACTTTTTCCTATTAGGACAAATTTAAGTAGTTAAGTTAGGTCATGCTTGAACAATGTTCAATAATGCTCCAGTTAATTTACACAAACATTGTCTATAAAGCCTTTATGAAAAGCAAATAGTAAAGTTAATTAATTATGCATATTTGTTCTAGAATCCCAATATAGCAAGAACCTACATAAAATGATAAACGAAATAAAACAGAATTTGCTAAGAAGTGAGTAAAATAAACTCAAAGTGGGTTTATTAATTTACTGTTAAAGCGCTACTGAGTACTGACCTACATATTCTATGCAATTCCGAATCAAAATTACCAAAGAAGTTGTTATCAAGACATTGCTTTCAGTTCAGCAATCGTGAGATACTTTTCTGTCTGGAAAGTCGTTCCATATTCATTCAATTTTCTTGCTCATCTTGCATTTCTAAAATGGCAGTGTCCGCCATTCCGAAACAAAGTAAACAAATGGAAAAAAGGCACGGAAGTAGATGAAGTAAAAAATATCTTAATAATCAAAATATTCTTCTTAATACGTACTAAGTTGAATTAATTAGTGGTATCTACCATGTAGTTCTAATGAAAAATTGATTTAAATTCAAAAAGATTCATGAGGTTCAAACATTGTCAATTAAAATCTAAAACTTAGTTTATTTATATTTTCTGTTGCTTCTTTGAAATTTTTCATATCATGTTTATCTGCTAATATTGTATTAAATTGGAGATTTATTCTGGAGTAGCGCAAGGTGAAACCTTGGATCCACTATTATTCGCAATCTTAATAGAGATTTACCTGGCTTTCTATTAAGAATCACATACTTAATGTAAAGTTACGATGCGTCTGTAATTTCAGGAAAAAGTACTGAAGGACATTTAAAGAAATTTCTTAAAATACTAACCACTTTCAGCAGTTTCAGGTCTTAACCTTCTGGAAATTAAATTGATGATGGGGACTATTCACCATGTCGAGCAACATATGAAAAGTCTTGTTGTCTCAAACGGTTTTTCATGGTTTTATCCCTGCAAGAAGCGCTTAAGACATCGATTTCAGCAACACAAGGTTAAAGTTGTAACTACTTATCAATCGATTTCAATGCAATAGATAAACTGTAGGAAATCGCTTAATTAATTTGCTCTGCTACTTTAAAGGGTGATGGCAATGCTCAATAGGCGCGGTAGACCTAAAATCAGATAATAAGATAATAAGGGAGACCCGCCTGGATAAAATCTGTACACGAAAAACTCCGTGCTTACAGTTCCAATATGCGTACCCGTACAACGCTGAACGATCTAGTTGACACTTACCGCTTGTTTGTCTGTCAAAATAAATTTTTCCAAAACAAATACAAATCATAACCTAACAATTGCGCCGTGACAAAGACGTTCAACAATACAGAAAATCTGAACTTCATGTCATGGATGTTATTGGAAAGTTCAAAAAAAGCACTCGGAGAGTAAAAGCAAACTAGCTAATCCAACTGCTGGAAAGATCAAGGCACAGTTTACCCTAAACCCCAACATCTATGTCAAGAAGCTGAACTGCTTCCATTGACTGGTCCAGAAAGTCAAGAAAAAATCGAAATGTCAAACCTATACTGTACATCAACTTGATCAGGGATTTTGACAAACTATTAGACATACAATGAGGTCGACTTCTCGCAATCTGGTTCAAACTTTTTCACTACAAACACCAAAACGCCTTGTCTGGCAAGAGGTCTGTATGTGTGGTCGTAAAACTACTTTCTTTACCAGAAAAGCCACGTCCAATAAGAATATTTACAAAGACGAGTGCTTAGAAGCACAAATTAAATCTGTAGATCTGCTCTCTTTTGGCCGGATTTAACCTCAGTTCATTGCATGATGAATAAGAATATTTACAAAAAGGAGTACTTAAAAGCACGAATTAGATTGTTTGTAAAGTCCTCCAAAGATCTGCTCGCTTTTGGACGGATTTGACTTCAGTTTATCACAGCAGGGGAATTGCTTTTAAATAAATAAATAACAGCAACTTGAGTTTTCTCCCAAAAGAGTTTAACTCTTTCAACTGCCCAAGAAGGCGAACTGCTTTCATTCATTGATCCAGAAAGTCTCAAAAAAATCAGAATGTCAAACCTATACTGTATACCAACTTGATCAGGGATTCTGACGGAGGATAAAACCTACATTGAAGTCGACTTCTTGCAATCTGCTCCAAACCTTTTCACCACAAACGGTTAGACGGTGATTCCAATGAAGAAAAGGTAGAAACAAGTCACCAAAATGCCTTGTCTGGCAAAAGATCTGTATGTGTGATCGTAAACTGACCTTTTTACCAGAAAAGCCACAACCAATAAGAATATTTACAAAGAGGAGTGCTCAGAAGCACAAATTAAATCTGTAGATCTGTTGTCTTTTGGCCGGATTTGACAGCAACTCGAGTTTTCTTCCAAAGGAATTCAATTCTGCCAACTGCCTGGTGCCAAGGAAACAGAGAAATATTGTGCAATCGTGCAGCAAAAGCCTTCAAGACACGCAGCTTAAGAAAAATTGAAAGAAAATAACCGATAGGATCAATGAGACTTATGTAGTGTTTTAACATGTTCAATAAATGCTACAGATAAATATTCAAAAAGATTTAATTTCTTCCAAATTATACAGATTCGAAAGATGCTACATGAATTTTTTCATGTGCAGACTTTGTAGCCGATTTAAAAGAAATTGAATACGATTATGGAAGAAGTGGTTGCTAAAACGCAAAAAAATTGTCGCACATGAAGTTTTTGAAATGTCTGCGAAACAGTAACAGTAACGATCTCAAAAACTATGTGATAATAGATGTCCAAAAGCTGTAATCACTCCGACGCACTGCTATCAGCAAAAAAAGCGCTTTTAGAAGTCGTCTTTGCGTTTATGTAAATCGATGTTCGCTGCCAGTCGTCCAGAAGCCTTTCACCTGCTCCTGAACACAAGCAGCGTTTAAAAAATTGTTAGAATTGTTTGAACCATTATTCAAAAAAAAAATACAAGACTGAAAAGAGCAATTCATGTCTGCAAGAGATAAGTAGAGACATTGAGATATTAACAAATGGCCGTTCTTTTGAGAATTTTAAGTTTTTTGTGATCATCTCTTTATAAGCACTTGAGAAGATCCTTCTAACTGAAAGTGTCGAACTGAAGTCTAAACCTGCGGATCTAGAAATATTTAGACACAGTTTTGCGTCGACTTCAAGATCGCCTGTGGATATATCTAGCAATCTTGACTTCAAGCTGGCTGTAGGTAGATGGACACTTTAACAAAGCATCTCAGGAGTGTAGTTTCTGATTTTGAAAGACTGGAAATGCGTTCTTAAAAGAAGTTCTTCTTTGTAGTCATAGACAGTGATAGACAGTTTCTGTCTGCAGTTTTTGTAACTAAGAAATCGAGTTGTAGGACTTTTAAAAATTAAAAATTTTAACTAGAAGGAAGTTTTGAAGACTTCGGCCTCATTTTCAGATGAAGACTAAACTTTAGTCACCCGCAAATCAAGAATGATACTCTTTTGGAGTGCCTCCTTACAAAGAGACGTGGATATAAAAAATCCATCCCAAAAGACCATTGAATTTGGTTAAAAGTCGAATTGTTAATAAAACTTGAAATCCTTTAGATCCTGTTAGTTCTATCAATATTGATTTTGAACACAATGTAAACCTTATTTTTAATTCTTTCTTCTTTATATTTCCACTTCAGAATTAATAGACAGTTCTTGTAAAACTGTACTTCTTTTTTTCCGAAATTATTTATTATAATGTCGGCGTAAAACAAGCTTTCTAATGGTATATTTGAATTAAGTGTAACTACAATAGTAGCAGAGATATGAGCGATGAAATGTAAGTAAGCGTCAGAGTTTTAAGAGCAGACTGTAGGTATAGCATCTTCAGCAAGTTAAGAAGAAAAACGATTTAAAGTAGTTTGTTGTTTGCTAAAAACGATCAACTTGAATTATATACAATTGTATATCATCCTCAGTAAAAGTAGGAAAACTAATCTTCAAATCAGCCATTATAATTAAAAAAAATTTGAAAAAATTAAAATTGAAAATAATGAAAAGATGGGTTCTCTGACTAATGGTCAGCTGAACTTGTTTGATAATAATAATAATAATAACAATGTTTTCACTACACTAAACGAATGTCGAGGGTCGCCAGAAAATGTAACATTAATGAAATTGATTATCTAATGAAAATATGTTGAATTGAATAGGAATTGGAAATTGAGGTGTTGTTAGATTCAGGATAAACTTTGTTCTCTAAATATTTACGTTGTCAAAATAAATAACTTACTGCTAGATTCTTTAAACCAACATTTCAATGTAATTTTCCCGGGAAAGGCAAATTAAAGTTGAAAGTAGTTTAACCCTTTTCGCTCAACTTCTGTTGGTTGGCAGGGAAGTCAAATATTGTAGTCAAATTTTTCTTCAGCAGAGTATATGTACTACAACAAGGAGATTTGGTGCAGACAAGTACCTGTTCCCCTTAAGGGATTAATCAAAGAAATGTTTCATCAGCATGAAATTCAAATACTCAATGAAAACAATCTCTGGGGCTTCATAGTCTGTGGTTGATTAAAAATCAAAATTAAAATGATACGAGATGCAATGCATTGTTATAATTTGGTACCATAGAAAAGATTACTGTCATGCAGGGTTAAGTACTAATCCATACTTGATGACTCTCTAAACCTGTTAGCACTGCCACGGCACTGGGAAGAAACATAGAAAAACAAAGAAAAACAGAAAGAAGCCGAGCCGAACGGACCTGTGTTCTAACATGCGGCTCTAAAATAGCGCAGAGGCAATAAACCTCAATTAAAACTCAGAGAGAAACATCATCCCCTACAAAATCTGGACATAGTAGATATTGTTCGCTCACAGTCAAAATACAAAATCTGTTTTCAAGATTTTATAATTCTTACAATCGTCTTCAAAAACGCGAACGTTACAGAGTATGTGGTATGAAAAAATTAAGATTGATTGTAGAATAACTTTCTTGTACTTTTCCAACGATTAGCAGAGTCAATCTCGTAATTAAAATGTATGACATTTTCTCTTCTTGCAACAGTGAGACAAGAACATTTGACAATGTTGAATTTAAATAAAAAAAGTTCAATATCATAATTCTAGAATGTCATTAATCAGTAAGATAGATAACAATGGTCCTAAAATACTTGCTTCGAGTACACTGAATAATGCAAGAAAATCATTAGATTGAAATCCATTATAAACTACTTATTGCTTTCTGATGGAAAAATAAGTTTGAGTAAACCACACAACTTATTCGAAAACTTGTAAGCTGATAATTTTATAATTAGAAATTAATGACAGGTTTTGGAGAAATCAATATAAATCACATCGACATTTTAATAGTTTCGTCTTCATTGTAGTACAGGTGTTCAACCAAATACTACCTGAAGCAAAAAAGGCATGCTATTGGCATACATCAGAAATAAAAACATGCCTTGCAAGGAAACGTTGACAGCCGGTAATATTATTACTGTCCCGGTAAAGAGACACACAAAGTTCAGATTTCATCTTGAATGTCTCATCTTCATTATTTTACGGGTGCGACAAACGCAGAGTTGATGCCACTCCAGATAAACCTAAAGCCTGCCAACTCGCTTTTAGAGACGAAAAATTCTAAAAAAGAAATTTAAAGATTTTCCGAGATAAATAACAATCCAACCAACACCAAACGACTACATACATCCAATAATGTGAATCAAAATAAATGAAGATGCATCAAACACTGCTTGCTAGGTATTCCTAGTATTAGTGCAGCGAAAATGTTCAGAGAGTTTGTATTTAGTAGTTCAGTTTTATAGCTCTATGAGGTAAAGATTAAAACAAGAAAGCTCACTTTTAAAGTCTGAAAACTGAAAGGCAACTTGCTGAGTGTTTTTAACTTTAAGCTTTTTGTTAAGACTAAGATTGAGGATACAATTTCAAACAATACATCCAATAGGCAAACAGCATCTTTGAAACGTATGTCACGAGCAAAACCTATGCCTGTGCAGACCTAAAAGGGAGTTGTGCTCGCAGTAGCTTTAAGGTCGAAGATGGGAGGCGTTCCCAAATAACTTCCCATAAATTGGATTAGAAGCCCAATACAAGAATCTCACTTAAGTACTTAAAATTGTCTCAATCGATATGAGCGCCAGAAACCAAGTCTGATGTGGTTCCGCATCAGAAAACCCTCTGTATATAGGTATTACTAAAATGGCCTAGACGCACTGACCAGCTGATCTTTAATACTGCTTAATGCAATGCCACAGGACTCATTCCACTAGAAAACTTTATTTTTCTTCAATAGTGAGGTCAATGATGCGATAGCTTTTGAAATATTGGGGATAGCTTTGACTTTATCTGGATCGACCAAGAGCCCTTTAGAAATTAACGACATATTCCAAATACTTAAACTCAGATTTACAAGAGCAACACTTGTCCCAATTAAGTAAATCCAGCTTTACACAACCTATCTAAAACTTCATTCAAAACCTCAAGATGTTTTTCAAAAGTCGCACCGCAAGTAATGAGATCATCTAGATAAACAAAGACGTAAGGTTCCAACTCGGGACCTAAGCCACGATCGATAAAACGATAAAAAATTATGAAGACCAAACGGCATTCGCTCAAACTGAAAAGGTCCCCTATTAGGAACAGTGGAAGCGGTATATGGCTTTGAGTCTTCAACCTTCGGTATCTGCCAATAAGCGAACTTAATATCCAAAGAACTAATAAATTTTGCGTCTCGAAGTCTGCCTACAATAGATAACACATAAGAAAGAAAGTAAGCATCCTTTTTCGCTACAGCACTGACTTTTCTGAAATCTACACAAAAACGAAGCTTTACATCTTTTTTCTTAACCGACAAGATTGGACCGGACAACTCCACAACTCCTAACGACAACATTCTATCCAACTTCTCATCAATTTGCTTTTGGACTACAGGCAATAACGCTGTTTGATGGGTTCAGATTTAGTCGTGCTCTTGTGTTCAATTCTGATAGTGCAACCTATTTGCTCGGAATCTCCTGAAAAATGTTCGTCAACTAGATGATCTAAACGAGAAATCTGTTCTGGACTTAACCCTTCTCTGGATTGTAAGGACAAAGCCGATGAATCTATAGATGCTATGTTTTGGGCCAAAAATTTCCATTTGCCACGAAAAATGTCAGGTACTATCCTTATGGAACGCCAAAAATGTGTAACGTCAGGCATGACATTCACGGTACTTTCGCTATAAACTTTCTGTTAGCTATACAAACGCACTTTTCCCTACGGTTCAGAGTTAAGTCAAGAGATGACAACAACTTTCAACCCTTGCCATCGAGGATGGTACGCCTTGCACCAGACTCTAACAACGCAAAAATAGATTTTCCCATAATGTCCACAAATACGGTCTGTTGTCACCTTTAGCCTGTTCGAAAATGTAATTGTGCGAGCTAATTGACGATTAGACTCACACGGACCAACTTCATTGGACTTATTTACAGAATCGGGTCTAGCCAAATTTCGAGAAATGTATGAAAACACATGACGAAAGGTTTTGCGATGATGAGGGGGAACATTTTAGACACGTGCTCACAGTGGCATCAGGTTTCCCACAACGAATACAAAACCTCTTATCCTTTGCCTCGGGCCGAGACGAGAATAAATGATCTGGAACTTTGCAGTTCTAGCATTTTGCGTCAGTTTTGGGTTTCGAAGACTTGGTTAGAGAAACAAGGTTCTACAGAAGCAGCTGTCTAGACTGAAAACGTCCTAGCAGCAACGCAAGCAAGATCAAGTTCTAAGACTTTCTTTTTTTGGCCGGAGGAACATAATTGTCAATAATGCTACGTCTTTCCTCAACAACACGACCAAATTCCTTCAGATCTTGCACAGAAGGCAACTTAGCTGCGATTGGTAGAAGCGAGCAATTTTACGACAAGGAATCTTAATTTATTTCTCCTCGGAAAGAGATTCATTCAAACAAAAAAACATATTAATAATGATGGCGGTACACGTACCCATAATTACAATCCCAACCTTGAGTTGGACGGCGTTCTGGTTAATATTAACCCAGGAAGCACACACTTGGAGAGTTTTCTTTATTTTCTAATTACTCAAAAACTCTGCAAACACATCTGACTAGATAGCCGTAACAAAATAGCTCTAAAAAGCCTTTTTTTCAAAGAGCCCAATAACTTCGCAAACTGGTTGTCTGGTAACTCACTACCGCGCGTGTCAAGCGCGCTAAAGTGTAAAAAAAAAGACAAGGACAACAAAAGAAACACCCCTGTCTGACACAATGAGATGTTTCATTCGTGTTGGAACTTGCAACAAACCAAGAAATATCAAAATCATGTATAGATCCAGCACATTTCCTATGCACGATAGAAAATTTAAATGGAAATTAGCCCATATTAAAACAAACTCGGACTGGGACGGCATTCCCAGTCGACATAATTCGGGGAAAACCACACAGCTGCAAGGCGATAAGCGATTTTTAGAAGAAGCCACACGTGTGTTAAAATAAACATTGCACAAGGTAAATGGAAAAATATTTCCGACAAAAGGTTTCATTATACAAAGATTACCACTAAATATATTAACGAAATGATAAATTGACACGAAATTTTGAAATAACATTACGCGTAGACTGAACAATCTGAAATAAAGTTTCAGGATTAATCGGCCTAAGAGTAATTTGGTTAGAATATTTACAGGTAAAGTCGTTGTTTCCTATTTAAAAGCACTAGAGCACTAGTCAGTGTTACTATAGTTTTTGCAAACAATTCTACGAGAATTCTAATAAAGTAATTTGTTGATAATAGCAAACTGTGAAAGTAAAGTTCAGTTTCTTGAGTAAAATTGCTGGACTGCAGATTATAATCTGGATGATTTAAGAATTTCAATTATAAGCAAATACCTTGATCGTTATGAAAGACCATATGAGTTAACAAGCAACAACACCCATGATGGACCGACCAACGTTTAAAGCAAGCGATTGATATTTACATTATACAAGAGTGTTAACATTTCTCTTTTTCAATCAATAGACTGATTAGAGCTCTATTTTACAAATTAATAATAAGGATTCAATCTTTTATAGTATCTCAACATTTGAAAAGTAAATTGCTGACTCTACGACGCTAAAACTTATCATTTTTAAAAATAAACTTCCCATATGTTACATCAGAAGCTTAAGAACACTGCTGTAAACAGAAAGCAGTTCTTAAAATGGGTTTTCTAAAAACTTGGTAATATTCTTTCAAGGGAACTCAGTTACTCTTGGTAGTCCTGAACGAAGACTTCTGGAACAGACATTACAAACCAGTTCTTCTCATTTCGTCTAATAATCTACTTTGTCTAATTCCAGTTTGTCTAATACAACACAGAAACCATCTTTCCAGAAGAGATGGAAATCTTAATGAAATATTTTGAAGAAGTTGACTGCGAGCGATATTGCTATTCGAATAAAGTGTTCTGTAAAAAGTAAAAGAAGAACTGTAGCGTCTTTAATTTAGAGCAGCGTCTGTCATTCTGTACGTAGTGTGGGCATGTAAGATGCTCTATAAGGCTTTTACGTCAGAAACATGAAAAATATATGGCGATTTTGTCGTCAACGTCTCAGTTACATAATTTATACTGAAAACGTAATTTATAGTTTTATAAATAAAGCTGCGTAACCCATAGCAACTCCGATACCAATTGCTATTAATATTATGAGGATATCATACCAAACTTCTGACTTTTATCATCAATTCCTTTAATTGCAAAAAAAACGAATAACTTGAACAATATGCAATTGTATATCATCCTTGGTAAAAATTAAAAAACTAATCTCTGAATTAGTCATTATAATTGTAAAACATGGAAAAAACTTAGCTTCAAAATTTACAAGATGGGTTCAGCTACTTCTCAGCAGTGTCTCTGAATTTGGATGCCAAATTTAGAGAGTGTGTTTGGGAAGGAAAATTAACAGACACGTATTTTTCAGTTTTTCGATTTTGCGAATACCAGGGGTACTAGGGGCCCTAAAAGAGGCACCTTAAAAACTAATAAAAGCTAATAAAAGCCTTAATCTCCTTCATCGGAAATGTTCTGGTTTGCTTAGGGATTGTGTAGGACCACGGTGGGTCCGCTGCTGGTGCGTTAAAATCAGTCTGGGTCGCTTATAACGGTGCTCTGCAACAGCGTCATAGTTGCCAAGGTTGGTGATTAGTAGGTTTTGAAATTCGGCAATGGTTGTGTATAATTTTTCTGCAGCGGCACATATAAATTAACTAATGGTCAGAATGTTGATGTCTCTGTGAAGGATGACGTTTCGAATATATCATGGGGCGCTCATGGCGGTGCGCAACATATAGCTTTGGAGCCTTTGTAATTTGGTAATGCGGGTTTTGGCTGATGATTGACTTGTAGAGTAGTAGTTTGTTTCTTGGGCTAAGTTTGCTCCGGTAGTTCATTAGGGGACGGAGGGCTGTTATGGCGGTTTTGGTTTTTGAGGCGCAGGCATCGATGTGTGGCTTCCAGGTCAGGCGTTTGTCCAGGATAACCCCCAGCTACTTAGCGTGGTTCTTCCATGGGATCAGTCGGCCATGGATGGGGAGGCTGTCGAGCTGTGGGGGGTCGACCTTTGGTAAATAAAATTTGTTCTGCCGCTCTCGATAGTCTACGGAGAATCATCCGTGGGTCTCTGGAGGTATCCCAGATCGCTGCGTCATCGGCGTATAGAGCCACCTTGCTAGCCTCGCTGCTTGGAATGTCGCTGACAAAAATGGATGATAGAAGGATAGGGTGATAGGAGCGACCCCTGCGCCACGCCTGCCGATATACTTCTTTCCGAAAAGCGGGTGCCATTCAGTTTTAATGCGGAAGGACCGGAGTTGAAAGTATGAGATGATCACTTTCACCAGGCCATGGTTAATGCCTTTGTTTAACATTTTATAGAGAAGATCGGCATGCCATACCTTGTTGGAAGCCTTGGCTACGTCCAAGAAGACGGCGCCAATATGGTCTCGTTGGTTGAAGCCTGCGGTGGTGTGTTCCACCACTCGAAGAACTTGATGGATGGTGGCGTGCCTTCGCCGAAACCAAACTGTTCGGCGGGGATGATTACTTTGTTTTCTACTTCTTGTTGGAGTCTGGATAAGATGACTCCTTCGGTAATCTTGTCTAAAGTCACGGCCTCCTGCAGGTGCTGGAGGCCGTAACATGAATCAAATATATATAATCACGCAAGTTTAATTTATTCAGATGAAGGATGTTAATGTTACGAGGATAGTAGAGAGAATAATGTCATTTGATGGGACAATCTCTACGACGTTTTGCGAAATCCAAAGATCTTGCTTATTCTAAATTTAAATGCCTAAAGTGGGTAGCAGGCTGATTGGTCTGTGATTTTGTGGTAATAGTAGATCTTGTCCTGGCTTAGGTAGGACGATGACATCTGCAGTTTCAAATGACATTGGGAAGTGTTGAAGTCGAAGGGTGCCATTTATGATTTTAGTACGGCGTTGGTGATGCCGTCCAGCCATGGGGCTTTCTTGGGGCTCGTTTTGGGTATGAGCTTGCGTACTTCTTCGGGGGATGTCGGCGGGATCTCATCGTCGTCATCTGCTTCTTGTAGCCTGGAACGGACAGCGCGGTTTACCCTGGCCACGAAGCGTACGTCAATATCGTTGTAGTTTGGGCTACATTGTCGCTCCAGGTTTTCTGCGAATGCTTCCGCTTTGTTTTCGTTAGAGTAGGCCATTTACTCCGTGAATGGGCAGGATTGGTTATTTTTTATTTTTTAAACACCGTGTGATCTTCCACAGTGAGTTGTCTTGTGGGTCTAGGGATTCCAGTTTGGATTCCCAGGTGGAGTTTCTGTGATTATTAATGTTTGTCTGGATTTTTCTGTTTAGGTGGTTAAGTTCCCTTCGATCGTCCGGGTGCAGTGTTTGCTGATCGCCGGCGACCTCTGTTTCGGAAATGGTTGGGGTTTTTGATTACGGTTGGGAGAAAGTCGCGTCCGTCTGGGATGGATCTTGGGTTGGATGCAAACTGAAGCAAACAGCATCTTTAAAACGTAGACTGAACAGGAGAAATAAAGCTGCAAAATTGGGTCGAGATAAAAATAAATACATGGACATAATACGTTTCTATACGTGAAGAATTCTTTCATGGGGGCTCCTATTCTCAAGAAAGAGCTCTTAATAATCGTGAACGGTCTCATCTAACAGATATTACGACGACAATTTTCGTGAAACGCTCCACAGAAGTTGAAAGTAATCCACTAAAGAAGAAATTACACGAGAAAAAGTGGAAGGGTAACCGATATTAGTGTCAGAAAAAAATATGTTCAAAAGATGATTCCTACAATAACCAATTTAAGCATTTATGAGGCAGAGGCTACTTGTGCGGAAAAATACTGGAAGAGTTAATACACGTATTAACGCACTTCAAAGATCCATCGGTCATATAAAAAATCAAAACTAAGACCCGGGAAGGCCAAATCTCACAAGTATCGCGATCCTTCATAGCTTGACTTGAAGTAATAGTTCAGGAAAAGTATGTTGGCAGCAATTCGTTTCTAGTTTATTTTGCTTTGTATGTTCTTGTTCCAATGTTTGTCATGTCCATTATAAATTATTTCTACCAACAAAAGCTGATTTTTTAAAATAATTTATTCGTTGTCTCTTTAAGGACGATCAGATAATAATTTCTGTGTAATTCAGAAACTGTATGTTATTTTATTTTATATTTTACTAATTTTTGTTATTAACGTCGAGATATTTATTGGAATTAATTTAAAGTAACCACTAATTAAGGTTACAAGATGTAAATACATGCAATAAATTAAAAAAAATAAAAAGAATTAATGAAAAAAAATATTTAAATTAGAGAATTTCTCACACTGATAAATTCAAAGAATCAAATGATATCATTATAAGCAAAGCTCAATTTTGTTAAGGTTAATTTGTTCTGAAGATAACATTGCGTAATAAAGCAATTCTGATTATAATAGTAGAAGTTAATTAGCGTAATACAGAAGAATACGTAAACTACAGTTCATAGTGAAAATAAGAGTAAACTAATTTTCTGTCAAGTTATGTAAATAAATAAAATAAAAATGAAATCTTTGACCGTAAAATCCTTTTATAATTAAATAATTGACCAATTAGTTACATAATATTGTTATCTGTGTGTAAGGTAGTTTATTTTTTATTTACAATTAGTTTAAAAGTAAGTCAAGAATTTTGACTCCGTTATTTGGGTGTGTGCACGTACTTGAACTTCAAGAATTTTTTTAGCATGAATTTTACGAACACATTTTTTATTTCTAATGCATCGTGACTCATTTTGAAAGTTCTGTTTTGCGTATAAAGATCGTAACTAGTCATTAATATTCCCAGAAAAATAGATTTAAATATTTTTAAGGTAAATTATAAAAAAATTGTCGCTTCCTGTTGATGTCATCTCGGTTATTTTGTTATCACGATTACATTCACATAAATATTCACAAAAACACACGTAGACCTCAAAACTATTACAAGTTGATAAAAAACTAAACACAGCCGCATATTTTCGTCTTTTAAAATTCCCTACAGGTTTTCTCAATTTAAAGATTGCATATTCAGTGCACACATGTATATATTTCCCGAAGATTTATTATAAGGGGATAACTCGAATTTTGCATTTTTTTCCTTCTTTTTTTTTCTAAAATATACGTGAGGGGATGATTCCAATTTTAACAATACGATTCGCGATAATCGTGACCAGAAAGGAAAGGATAGAATTTTTAGCTATTGTGTTGGTCATTTGCTGATTTTATTGTTGGCGCTTAAGAGAGCATGCCTGTCCTTCATACTTTCTTTTATGAACATGAAATCCATTGTGAAAATTGGACTATAAACTGGTTTTTATTATTTTTTTTCTTCCTCTCCTTCATCTCTAACAAAAGTTGAAGAACTTGAAAGCGCTATTAAATACTTCAAGACTTTTATTGCGGATTTGTTTATTAGAGAACGGGTTTATAAGCATTTGAATGCGCGATTGGTGTTGATACGATAATAATCATAATGGTTATTTTAGATTTGTTTCCTAACTTGCCTACAGCTTTGAATTTGAAATGTTTAGTCTCGTTGATTGTTTATCATCAATAACCTTATATGGCCATAATTGTGTAATAATCATTTTTTTCTCATTTCTTTCAAAATTCTCTATATTAAATTTTTTTAGCACTATTCATATACGTAATAGAAGAAAATTTGTAGGTTAATACAGATTTTGAAATGAAAGAGCTATTATTAGACAATTAACATATCTAAAAGGTTTTATATTAAAAATACAAAATTACAATAAAACTTACTAAATGCCTATTACAAAATGAAAACGACCGTAACTATTAAAGATGAAAAATTTCATAAAGACCTCCTGGTTGAGGTAGGGCCCCGATAATAGGTGCTTTTATCAGCTTTCTTACACTGCCAAAGTGGTCTGCAGGTAAAAACGCAAAAACTTTCTTGCCTGTCAAGGAATAAGAGAAATCTTATCTGAACGTTTGACATTGGTACAATAAACGCCAAAACGTTCAAAAGTTGGAAGAATATCAGCAGAAACCAAAGCACGTTTAATAATGCCATTGTGGCAAAACAATCTTACGGCACTTTCGTGACAGCTGTAAACATGAGCAGTTTGGCAAAAAATAAAAAGCAAAAATTTTCCTGTCTATCAAGAAATAAGAAATATCTCATCTGCGAGTTTGCCATTGGTACGATAAAGACCAATAGGTTCCAAAATTGAAGAAATGTCAGCAGAAATCTTCCTTTTCTTCGCTTCCAGTCTCAGGTACTTTAGCCTGCTACGATATTCATCTTTTAAGTCGTCTTCCCATGCCTCTTCTACCCTTGCATCTATAATTCAGTGCTTTTAGTGTGAGTCGGTTATCGTACATTCTATCTAGATGTTCTTTCCATTTTCTTCTGTTTTCTTTTATTTTTTGGTTTAGGCTGTATATTTGCAGTTCGTCTCTTATGTCTTCGTTTCGTAATCGATTCTGCTTCGTGCATCCTTTCACTCTTCTATCAAATTTCATTTCTTGTGTTTGTATTCGCGTTTCCTGTTGTTTACATGTTCAAGTTTCACTTCCATACGTGAGAGTTGCTACTGCTATTGTTTCGTAGAACTCTAGCTGCGTTTCCTTCGTTGCTTTATTCTTGAGGTGTCGGCTTATTGTTTCACATATGTGATTGAACTTATTTAGTTTCTGTTCTATATCTGCATTATTATTTCTAGATGTTTAAAATGTTTGACTTGTTCAATCGTCTTTTCATTAACAGCTATTTTTGTTCTTATTGGGTATTTTCCTAGGAAGGCCATTGCTTTGATTTTCTTCGCTGGAATTTTCATTTCATATTCTTTGCAATTGATAAATACCTTTTTGTAGTTGATTTTCCGTTGCGACCATTAAAAGTATGTCGTCTGCATAAAGGAAAGAGTTAAAGATTGTCTCTTTATCTAAGGGTATCCTTTGTCATCTGTTTGTTTCCATTTCTCCATTACGTTGTCAATATAAATGTTGAAAAGGATACATACTGCAGCCCTGTTTCACTCCTTAATTTGTTTTTATCTCTTCTGTTATTTTACCGTTTATTTCTAATTTTATTTTTGTGTCTGTGTATAAGCTTGTAACTGCATTAATGAGATGTTTTGGGTATCCTCTTTTTCCACAATGTTCCATAGGCACTTCCTATTCAGATTATCGGAGGCCTTTTCAAAATTTGTAAAGCATACGTGTCTCTCGATTAAATTCTCTTCGCTTTTTGATACTTTGTTGCATCATGAATATACCACTTTTCGTGGATCTGCCCTTTCTAAAGCCTATTTGTTCCTCTCATATTATACTTTCCACTATTGTTCTAATTTTGTTGTTTAGTATTTTTGCATAGATTCTATAGGCTGCATTAAATATGCTCATTTCTCTGTAATTCCTGTAGTCGTCTCGTTTTCCTTTTTTAAATAAGGATATTACTTTAGCTGTTTGCCAGTCTTTTGGAATTCTGTTATTCTTCCAGTACATGTTAAACAGGCGTAGTAGTCTAAGTTGGAGTATTGGGCCGCCATGTTTCCACAGCTCTGCGTTTATGCCATCCAGTCCTGAAGGTTTTCTATTTTTTGCAGCTGCCAATGTTTCCGTCAATTCGATCAGCTCTAAATCGTCCAATACTCTGCTGTTGTTTAGTTCAACATTTGTTTCTTCGGCGTTTTCTCTAAACCATAGGTTCGTATAGTGTTTTATCCAGTCTTTTTATCATGACCTTGTATGCCATGGTTTCTCGTCCATGCACATCTTTTTCTATATTGCTGATGAAGTGGTCCCATGAATCATTGTGTGCTTGTATTGTTAAGCTTTTCACATAGTTTCTTTTCAGCAGAAACCAAAGCATGTTTAATAATGCCATTTAAGAAGTTTGTAGCAAGACAATCTTATGACACTTTTTTAACAGCGGTAAACATGGAACAGTTTAGTCAAAAATACAAAGCAAGAACTTTCCCCTCTGCCTAGGTATAAGAGATATCCCATCTGCAAGACCAATAGGTCCCAGAATTGAAAGAAACTAAACCACGTTTAATAATTCCATTTAAGTAGTTTAGGGCAAAACAATCTTCTGGCACTTTCGTGACAGCTAAGACCATATGGAAATAAACACAAACAGTCTGGTCAAACATGCAAAGCAAACAATTTTCAGTCTGTCAAGAAATAGAAGCCATCCCATCTGCAACTTTGCCATCGGTACGATAAAGGGCAATAAGTTCCAAAATTGAAAGCATATCAGCAGAAACCAAAGCAGGTTTAATAATGCCATTTAAGTAATTTGTGGTAAGACAATCTTCTGACGCTTTCGTGACAGGTAAAGCCAAAAATTACAATAACCATGAATAGTTTGTCCAAAAATTCAAGGGAAAGACTTTTCTGTCTGTCAAGGAATAAGAGACATCCCATCTGCTTGTCTGCTATCGGTACAATAAAGACCAACCGATTCCAGAATTGAAAAAATATCAGTAGAAACCAAAACTAGTTTACCAATGCCATTTAAGTAATTTCTGGTAAGACAATCTACCGGCACTTTTGTGACAGCTGTAAAGATGAACAGTTTGGCCAAAAACGCAAAGCAAAAACTTTTTTCTCTGTCTAGCAATAAGCGACATCTCATCTACAAGTTTGCCATCAGCACGGTAATAACCAACAGGTTCCAAAATTAAAGACATATCAGCAGAAACCAAATCACGTTTAATAATACCATTTAAGTAATAGTAAGTACAGCACTTTCGTGACATTTTGGCAAAAAATGCAGAGCAAAAACTTTCCTGTCTATCAAGAAATAAGAGACATCTCATCTGCAAGTTTATCGTTGGTACGAAAAACGCCAATATGTTCCAGAAGTGAAAGAATATCGGCAGAAAGCAAAGTTTGTGCCAAGACAATGTTACGGCACTTTCGTGACAGCTGTAAACATGAACAGCTTGGCCAAAGATGCAAAGCAAAAACGTCTCTGTCTGCCTAGCAATGAGAGACATCCAAATCTGCAAGTTTATCATCGGTAGGAAACACGCCAATAGGTTCCACAATTAAAAAAATATCAGCAGAAACCAAAGCACCTTTAATAATTCCAATTAAGTAGTTTGTGACAAGACAATATTCTGGCACTTTCGTGACAGCTACGGCCGTATGGAAATAGACATGAACAGTTTGGCCAAAAATGCAAAGCTAAAAGGCTTTTTTGTCTATCAAGGAATAAGAGACATCCCATCTGCTTGTTTGCTATCGGTAAGGTAAAGATCAATACTTCCAAGAATTGAAAGAATATAAGCAGAAACCAAAGCACGTTTAATAATGTCATTAACTAGTTTGTGGCAATACAATCTTCGGGTACTTTCGTGTTAGCTAAATCCATATGGACATAAACCTAAACAGTTTGACCAAAAATGCAAAGCTACGAGGCTTTCTTGTCTGTCAGGGAATAAGAGACATCCCATCTGCAAGTTTGCCATCGGCGCGATAAAGATCAGTAAGTTCCAGAATTGAAAGCATATTAGTAAAAACCAAAGCACGTTTAATAATACCATTTAAGTAATTTTTGGCAAGACAATCCACCACCACATTCGTGACAGCTGTAAACATGAATAGCTTGGTCAAAAATTATAAGAAAAACGTTCCTGGCTGCCTAGGAATAAGAGACATCACATTTGCAAGTTTGCGATCGGTGTGACAAGCAACAATCAGTTCCAAAATTGAAAGACTATCATCAGCAACAAGAGCACGTTTAATAATGCCAGTAACTAATTTGTGGCAAGACTGGCACTTTCGTGGCAGTTATAAATATGAAAAATGTAAAGGAAAGGTTTTACTGTCTGCTCAGGAATAGGAACCACCCCATCTGCAAGTTTGCTATCGGTACAACAAGCAGTTTTCAAAATGGAAATAATACG
This sequence comes from Ignelater luminosus, assembly GCA_011009095.1. Taxonomy (NCBI): domain Eukaryota; kingdom Metazoa; phylum Arthropoda; class Insecta; order Coleoptera; family Elateridae; genus Ignelater; species Ignelater luminosus. The sequence continues at coordinate 759,912 of VTPC01090131.1, forward strand.
AGCAGAAACCAAAGCAAGTTTAATAATGCCGTTGAAACTATATAGACATAAACGTAAACAGTTTGGCCAAAAATGCAAAGCAAAAAGGATTTTCTGTCCGTCACGGAATAGGAGACGTTTGATTTGCATGTTTGCCATCGGCATGATAAAGACCAATAGGTTCTAAAATTGAAAGAATGTCATAATCATAGACCAAAGCATGGTTAATAATGCCATTTATGTAGTTTGTGGCAAGACAATCTTCTGGCACTTTCGTGACAGCTAAGCCATATGGCCATAAGGCAAAGGCAAAGCAAAGGCTTTGATGTCTGCCAAAAAGTAAGGGACATTGCATCTGCAAGCTTGTCATCGGTAAGATGAACACCAAATAGGTTCTAAAATTGAAAAAATATCAGCAGAAATCAAAGCACTTTTAATAGTGCTATTAAGTAATTTATGGCAAGACAGTCTTGTGGTACTTTCGTTAACAGGTAATGCAATGCAAAACGTAGAATCATCTAGAAGTATGTTTAATAACGAAGATGGCAAAGTATTTAGCTAGGCATCACTTTCTTTTTTCTTGCAGTTCAGAGAAAGTTAGAAATAGGAACGTTGAAAAAAAAATTAGAAAAATAAGAGATGCAGAGCTGGAATTCTAAAGAAAAATTTAAGAATCTACAGCAGATTCATAATTATTGAAAATCTGTTGAGCAAAGTTTAAACTTAAAATCGAAGCATCAAGTATGGGAACGAGAGAAATATAACATTTTAGGAAAGGTTAGAGAAGTTTTAATAAGAAAGAAAGCAACAATAAAACTTAATCCGACTAAATTAATGCAAAAAGATTCGTAAAAGATTATAATTGACTTGGAATATGTTACAGATTTTTGGAGTTAGAGAAGTAAAGTGTGATAATAATGAAGAGTAAAGAAGAAGAGTAAGAAATCTTGCACTTTATAATGTTGAAGTAAAAATCAAAATCTGAAATAAATCTACAACTTTTTGAAAACATTTGAGTGGTGGTATCATCTGCTAAGGTACCAGAATCAAAATTATTTTCAAACTGGGCCAAATTATACGAGGGTATAGCACTAAACAAAATAAAACAAAACTAAAGAGCTTTCCTGCTGAACACTTCTTTGCAATAGGGAAAGTACAGAAGGTTCTTGACAACAGTAATTTATGAGATGATGAATAGTGATGTTAGTATAAGGTTTGAAAAAAAAACATCAAGCTCATCAAAAATGAAATCCTTTAACTGAAGCTTCAAAAAATCGAAACCACCTGCAAAACTGAAGCAAAAACATTCAGAGCTTTTACGAGAGGATCAGGAAGATTCTGTGGTTTTCTAGAAATTTTCTGAAGAATTAAAGCATCTTCAGAGAGTTTTAATTCAATTTTGTTTCAAAAGGTAATTTTTGGATTTTTTCTTGGTAATTCGAATTACAGATAGAAGAGAATTCATTACTAAACTAGTAGATAAAGATTTGCTTTTTCCATGATAGAAGGTTTGCCTTCACATCAGTAGTTAGAAGCGTTTTCATATCTTTTGATTTAATGCACAGCACACAGGAGTAGCAATGAAGTAAATCATGATTCTGGAATTATATCAAATTTAACAATGGGATTGCTCGTTAAAACACAGATGTGCCTGTAGTTGGAGAAAAGGATCTTTTTGCACTGAAAATAATAAATTTGTGAGGACCGCTGTCGCCGAGTTCACGTTTTAGTGCGATGAAATTAGGTCTTCTATACTTTTTTCTTTTGCTAACACATTTCAATTGATTTACAAATCAGACTGATCACATTTCACAAATCGAAATTCAAGATACTTTATACATTTTTCTAATAGATTTAAAAGCGATGAAACTTCCTTTGCAGTCGCAAAGCAGAAGCCACATTTGTTACACTGAGATATTTGTGGCGATTGTGACATGAAATAAATGTTCTGTAACAGTTTATTCTCACTGTTTATATAGCATTTTTACAGCTACAATGTTGATTGATGTACAAGATTTCTTTTGCACGACACGTTGGATATAGAATTTTAAAAAGCCACAAGCTATAGGAGGGAGAACCGTTGAAATTACTTCCTTACTTTCCTTTAGTTAAGAAACTGGTCGGAAAACTGCATTAAATCTTTCTTTTCACGATTATATTTCTTATAAACAGGGGCGTGGCAATGCTGCCTTAAAATAGTCTCGAAGACATTAAGTAAAAAATCTTGAATATTTTTTCGTTTAATTTTTCCCAAGTTTTAGTATCAATATTAAAGCGAGACGGTCAATTCAAGTGCATACAATTCCGCCTCGTATTTACTAAGTTGTTAGAAATGTCTAATTAGTTACGATGATGTGATGCGCTAGTATTATAAGTTAGAAACACTGAAGTGTAATATCGATAATAATAAGTAATTTTGTGGCCATTGTTTGAAGATGACAAAGTGTTTATCATGTAATAGGAAACACAATGGTATATGGTTATCATTCCTTTACACTTTATAATGTGAGAATAATTACTGTCTTCTTGTCATTAAATATTTTTGCATTTATGTAGTATCTCGCTGTAAGATCACTCAAAAAATTATTTAGCAATAGGAAATAACAATTTTTTTGTAATTGTCGGAAAATCCCATGTTACCTGAGTTATCTCCAGAAGATTATCTCAAGATTTTTAAGTTTTTCAAACAATTTTAATATAAAGAGGCCCCTTTTGGGGTTTTAAACGCTTTTAATAAATAAATTATGTGCTTACTTGCAGTTTTATCGATTCTTATTACATTGGCCTTTCCTAATTACTTGAATCATTCTGAAAAGATTTATTATCAAATTTTAATACTCGCGTTCCCATTTTCAAAAAGGCAGAACGCGTCATTGTCAGCCAGGAAATTGTAAATTTAGAGCACTTTAAAGATCAGCTGTCTGTTGACAATCGAAAGACAAGAAGCAATTCAACTTATGTATAGTTTAACCATCTAATAACCATAATGTGCACAGAGTTATACTAGACTACATATCGAACTTGCAAACAACTTCTACTATCTAGTTCTGTTCAACTGAAAGTGTTTGACCTATCCCACACGCTTATGCGTAAAGTAGAAAGTTCTTACACAATTATAACAGGTTCTATTAAATGTTACAATAGCATTTCGATTTGCATACAAAATAAACAAAGTTTAAACAAGAGTTTAATTTTAGAATTGGTCTGAATTTATTCTTGAATTACTGCTCGAAATAATAACAAATAAAATCTTAAAAAATTGCAATAATAAAAATAAAATTTTAATAAATCATCTTACCGGATATTTTGATGCCATTATCATTTTTAAAAATAGTCCAATACGAAAAGAAATTATCCACTTCAAGATTTCGAAGGAATTGATTATCGATGCCTGAAATATTCGGTAATTCGAGAGTGGCTTCGGCAGGAAAAAATCCGGCCAAAAACAATAGCAGACAACCGGCGCTTTTATAGAACATCACTGTATACGCGTCTTTCCTGCTGGTGGTAGCTGCGACTACTACTGGAGGAACCATTACCATCAGCAGGAGCAACTCTCATTGCTAGGGAGTCGAGTCGACTAGACACGCGCAACAATCGATCCGGGCTTCCGTGTGGCACGCGCATAAGTAGATAAGTGCAAAAGAAAAGAATTTTTTTATTGTTGTTCTTATTATTTCATTCAGCTAGTTATGCTTGCTTTGCTTATATTGCAACCATAGATAGAATTCTGCAAGCATTGCGCCCGTTCCCCCGACAGCAAAGTTGTTGATACGCAATCACTGATCTGATATCGCATAATCCCCTCATGTTACAGATCGGCAGACTGTTTGGCTATTGTGAAGTTTAATTAAAAGATACGAGTGTTGCCGTTTGCCTCCAGTTCTAGTCTTTAGATTAATTTTTATTTTCATGGTCTAATTGTTGAGATTATTAAAAGCAACTTTTAGTTGTTTAGTACGATAATTCGTTTCTTTTCGGTCATTTTGTGCTTATGTAGGTGGTTCAAGTAAAAATACATTAAAATAAATATTTTAAGTAAATATAGAAATTGCGTATAGTGGTCGTTGCTCTAAGCAAATATCTCCATTACGTAGTAGGTATTTAGAGAGAGGTTCATGTATTGTTTTTAAAATAAAATCACTTCCCTCGCTGTATTTATAATTTTTTCACAAATAGAATTCAACAATTTTTAGATTACAATTTTCCTCTTAAAACATTTTTGCTAAAACTTTTAAAATATTACGTTTGATGAAAGCTGACTAATTATAAATGGATCGCTATAATTTAACCAAAATAATTACACTTGCGTGCATGAAAACCCGGAAAATATATTTGCTTACTAGGCAAAATGAGCTTGCTAAAAAATTCTGTTTTGATAATGTGAAAGTCCTACAACAACCATTACGTTTTTAATTTAATTAAAGTAAGTGTATATAGGAAGACTTGTAAAAGTCAATAATGAAATAAAAAAATGACTTTAAAACTGACATTGTAACAATAGCATTGACACTGGTTATCTAATTTTAACAATTTGCCTAATTAATGAGGAAAGAAGATGCAGCTTGTGATAAAAGGTAGGTTATAATATTAAGTTATTAAATCAAAGGTATTAAATCAACATTTATGTTGTTTAGAATTAGAATAAAACTTGTGACAAACCAAACTGAAATTATTATATAAACTTTAGATCATTGTTAATAATGTTAATGCATATGAAGTAAAATTACTGTTTTTATTTAAATTTTTTGTTTTGTAAATTTGCTTGACTTCATTTTTAATGTAGGCGAATTTAATCACTATTTAAAATAACGTAACTAATTTAGAAGGCTTTTAATTTGTACCTACACTGAACAGTTTGATTGAAAACTAATTGATTCTAGTACAGAAGAGATTTCTAAAAGCGTGTAATGACAGTTTTAAAATCTTAATGTTATCGTCAAAGAGAATCGAGCTAAACTTCCCTCTTTCTGTCTAACACTTCTCAATAACTTAAATATAATAATCATCGTGCTGTAGAATCTACAATTACAATTAATTTGGTATTAAGGCATTACTAGATTTTCCCGCCAAATATCTGGCAACATCAAAGCTGGTTCTGGGTCAGCATGAGTGGGGATGGTTTGTGATCCGCATTTCCGGCTTTCTGTAGGTAAAATGATAAGATCATTTTGGTCGAGAGAGTTTGTATGCGGCCTTTAATAGATAGTTTGTTAACTAGCTCTGCATTAAAGCGTTCTTAAAATATCAAATTCGGTAAATTATTGTGTAAGTGAATTTCAACCTTACAGTGTATTATAATCTTTCTTGAATAAGGATCGTATGCTGTAACAATTAATTTTGTATTCAACCAAGAATAAATGTTAAATCGCAATATACTTATTGGAAAGAGTGGCTGCGTGCTGAACTTTATGCAATTTCATATTGCAGCTTAATGGATAAATGTAGTAACAGGGTATTTGCCGCCTCTAGCAGAATTTCTTAAGGCGTCTTCGTGTGGTAGATAAGATGGCAGATTGGCAAAAAAAGTACACTAGATCATCAATAACTAATGTACTGAAAGTTCTGAAATTCAAATTCTGAAATTGGTATTAGAAATAAAGTTATTTCAATACCCTGACTTTTAATGCCATCAGTTAGATTTTTGAGATCAACTGCATCACTATATGTCTTACAGGAAATATGCAAAAGTATCTCATTCCAGTTGAGCCAATGTTTTCATTTGATATTGTGCGAGAATTTATGAATATGTATGGGAGATACCCACATTGGTTAGCTAAGTCTGCACTAGAAGGGGCGATAAAGCTGTTCTAAGAGACTGCCATGTAGACATCGCGGTACAGGACGGTTACCCTCAGGACAGCTGCCTTACATCCCATCTTTAGTACCTAATAATAGATGGTCTTTTGGAGCGGGCGGCGTTCTTGCCCAGGCATATGCAGACAACGGACTAGTGTTAGTCACTGGTCACTTTCTCAACGTCGCCTGCGATCGAATGCAAATGACCTGCAAGAACATAAAAAAATGATATAATAAAAATGGTCAAAGTTATTCTCTCCATCAACAGAAATAAAAACAGAAGGTTGAGAAAACCATTCTTAGAGGTGATCTTGGAAAAAAATTAAGCTGAAAGTCACGTGCTAACTAAGTCGACAGCGATATTCTGGCAGCTTGTGCCTCGTGGTAGATAAACTCTACACGGCAATTATTAGACTTATTACACGGTAGCTTAGTATGGAGGGTACTACCATCGTTTAAAAGCTGGTCAAGCTACAATCAACACCTGGTCTGCGTATAACCGGTGCAATGAGGGCAACCCCTACGGCTGCACTTGAACTTCTATTGAGGTTCCCAATTTAGATAAAGAAGAAGGCCACGACACCCACCTCAGAATGCGAAATGTAGGGTTATAGCTTAGAAAAGGATTAAACACAGGCCATGACAGCATAGCCCATTTAATGGAAAAAATACTTTTGACCACTTACAAGTTAACACAGGCGGACGATCGGTTAAGACTGCATAGAAAGTAGTCCAACAGGATTTGCTTGTTTTATGTAGGGATGGATCACGCATGGATGACGAGCAGGCATTTACTGGAAAATCCACACGTCCAAAAGAGCTTTGCTGTGGGAAAGCACACCATGGTTTTCCAAGCTAAACTTTATGCAATTCTATCGGTGACATATAATTAGAACAATATTAGGTCCGATGAAAACAACAGATAATGAAATTAGAAAGATGATGAACCACGAAATAGAGAAAACATTAGATGGTGAAAGTATAGTAAAACGAATTAGAATAATGACAATAAAATGGCTTGGACATGTTTGTAGATCGGGGACTAAAAACAAGATCAAAACAATAATTAAATGGGTACCAGCAAATAAAAAAAGAAGAGGGAGACCAAAGAACAGATAGTTACAAGAAGTTGAAGAAGATATAAAAAGCGTGGGAGTAACTAAATGGAAGGAAAAAACAAGAGATAGAAAGAAATAGAGAGAAATTGCAGAAAGATCTAAAAAAGCATAAAACCCCTACACTATGCAGCAAGAAAACGCGGTCTAATCCACCCCAAAATGCGGATTGTAAAGGCTTCAGCAAAGAAGCGGCGAAACTCCACTGGTAGTGTAGTGCCATGATCAATCAATCGGTGACATATAGGGAAGATTTAAGAATGACGGAGTAAAAAATATATATCTGCTCTAACAGTGATTGCGAAGAGCTGTTACGGGAACAAAATGCGCTAGCATCTTCCCGTGTCCTCGAATTTTGAATATCTTCTCCATGATGTCCCATGTGCAAAGTGCGCTTGGTCGATATAGTAGCTGTGGAGTCCATAGTTGTTGGTTCTCCCTTGGAAGACGGTGACGGACCAGTCCCCAAGAGAATGGATCGAACGACCATGAACAGACTTGCCGACGTAGTAGACGGCATCTCCACGCTGGTGGTGGCTTGAAGGTCCATGCCAAGACTTCAGGCTTGAAGGACCATGTCAAACTTCAGGAATTATCCGGAAGCTTGTGTTGATGTATTGCTGAGATTGCAGCCTCACAATCTCTTTAATTAATCTTGGATTAGTTAAACAGGCACTGAAAGCGATCTGCGCAGCGAGTTTAAGAAATTCTCTTATGCAGGAGTGCACAGACGGAATGGAAAGGCTTGCCACATCAAAGAAGGTTAGCCTCGTCTGGTTCCTGGCCACATCTGGATCAACAAAAAAGCGGATGAACTCTCCAGACTTGGAACGGAGAATAGTCTTTCTAAGAATATCAAGGCAACAATCTCGTTAGCCTTGAATGCATACGTTTAGGAGACTCAAAAATAAGTTGTAACTAAGAAACAGTAGCTATCTCCAGGAAGAAACCATATAACCGGTTTTAACTTGTCAAACTTATGTTAGGTGCCAAATTAGAGGCTTGCACGGGCAAGGTTTTCTAGTCGGATCTTTACGCGGCCTGGGTCAAAGCTCGTTTTGGGACGGGCTGGGTTTCAGTTTAAAGACTTAACGGGATTTCTGAGCGTTTGGTCTTGTCGGGCTTATCGAGCTGTTGGAGCCAGTCGGATCGCTCGGGCTTGTCAGGCTTTTTGGACTTTCTAGATCTTGCGGGCTTCTCTGGTGTGTCGATCCGTTTGTGAATCTCGAGCCGTCGACCCTGTTCAATTTTCCAAATATAAACTCTCATGATATTGTTAAACGTGGAATAATTCTAGGAAAAACGCTAGAAATCTACTGTTAACACTAGTTGACAGTGAGTTCAGATTAATCTCAATTTAAAGTTGATTGATCTAAATTTGATGCTGACTGATCTCAATTTGAACTTGATTGGTCTCAGTTCTCAATTTTAGATTATAGTTTAGTTAGCCATTATTCTAAATATGTTTTAATCAGTAATGTTATGTTCTGAAGGTACTTCAATCTTTTATTTCTTGAAAGAAAAGAGAAAAAAACAAGTAAATAAATATCGAGGCAGATAAGGTTATGGCTGGGTAGACAGAGTGGAGGCGAATGTTACCAAGCAGCAAACACAAGACTTCCACTTCCTCGCCATAACTCATTGACTTTGGGATGGACCAATCTCAGTTACAGGTGCTGCAGGGCTAAATGTTTAAAAGCAAGGGAGCCGAGTGGGAATCACTCTCCATTCATTCAGCAATCTAAGAGATAACATCGCTTATTCTTTAGCATTCAACGATTTTAAAACAAGATTCTATGGTCTTCGTTCACAACAAGCACGTGTTTCATTTAATAAAGCATTACCTCTAACCGCAGAATTGCGCCATTGTAGAAGTATGTCTCTGCCATGGTCACCTGGGTCTATCATCAACATCCACTATCAGCGAGCCACCCACACCACACCTATTTGAGGCTCTAGTTCATAATTAACACTTTGAGAAGAATAATAATGAAGAGCACAGCTCAACTCGTTTTCAAACAAAGGGGATTCAAATCAGTGTTCAACGCAGGCGACTTAACACTCTTAAGGTCAATCGACGACGTAACCCAACTAGCGTTTGTATTTAGATCTCTTAAGATGATTAACAAAGTAAATAAGGGGCAGAGCCCGATCCGTATTAAGACAAAGGGGATTCTTGAGGCGTCCACACTCGTTTCTACTCAATAAGTGTTAAAAGTGGAGGAAGACTGTAGTACGCGGTCAGACTGCAGGTCTTAGGAGAACGTAACCCTTAAGAAGGCTATTGGAAGGCAAAGTCTGACTCTTTGAGGAGGTTAATGAACGACAAAGCTCCCAACATGGTTTTAAACAAAAAAGATTTCGACCAATGGTTACCACAAGCAACCACACCCATTTTTACACCAAGAGTGTCAAAAAAGGAACTCTGAAGGAGCTTGCAGTTATGTAACATGACGATATGTGGGAAGGTCCAGTTCAGTAGAAGTAAGAATGAGAATGAAAGATAACACTTGGTAGTACTTATTGATCAAGACATCATAATGACCACTGAGATAATCAATCATTGTTATGAAGATTTGTACAGAACCATAAGCAAGTAAGCATTGCTTTTGAAGATTGGTCCTCGTTTTTTGACAAATTCAATTCCATTGGTTTTTCAAACTTTCTTTACGAATAGACAACAGCGACCGTTCTAGACTACAAAATCTTCTTCTAATTGGATGCTCTTTTAAAAAAAAATTAATGGAAATTGTAAGACAAATTGACTTATTCCAGGGCCTCAATTTATTGCGTAAATCAGGATCATAACATCGCGTTATTAGAAAGGGGAGGCAAAAGTTAAAATTCGAATTTAGGAATATTCTGCAAAAAACGCTAAGAAGTTAGGAAAACGCAGGGAATTTATTTTAAAACACTGGAAGACACTAAATAACCAACAAATTTTTTTGCGGTAAGTGTATCAATATATTTTTTAATCATTGCTTATTTAAGTTAAACTTGATGCCGAAGGCTCAAACCATGTGAGCTTTTTAGGGAAAATGGCTCTATTGAAAAATGAATCGATTTCTTAATGGGTCGAGAAATTAAAATCTTGTCATGTTGTCATAATTCTTGCATCTTGAATTATTGAATTTGTTGATATCCGCATAATATTATTTATCTTGGTTTCTACAATGCTGCTTACTTTATTTTCTTTTTCCTGCGTTATCATCGTTCTTGATATTCATTTTAGACGTGTTTTTAAAGGAAAAGTGACAAACCTATTTAACAATTTAAACGAAACAACCGGTTGGATTAATCACTTTTATTTTTACTCAAATTATGTCTTTTAAAGTCGACAGTAACGATTAACGAGCTTTTTAATTCCAAAATAATCTTGGAATTGGAATCTTTACTCATTATCCGATTTTATTTTTTTACTTTTATACTTCAAAGCGCCCTTCTTCTATATTGCCAAATTAAATTAATTCCATGGCATAAAACGAATATTTCATTTTAAATTAAGGTAATTCAAGCTAAAAATTAATTCTAGCTCCGATTATATTTTCCTCAAGAATTATTTAATCGAACTTACTATTTCTACCCTTACTGCTTTATTAATAATTGATATTATTGCAGGGTAGAGAGAACCCTTATTTTTCAATTCAACCGAAGCCAGATGTTGCAAACGACTCATTAGAGTTAATTTTTGGAATAGGAAATTAGAAAACTAAGAAATGCTTTATGTAATGAAGGGAAACAATAACAGAGGGTTTGAGGAATTGCCACGGTAGAGCAACAACGGTTTTTAAATTAGTGGTATAATAGTAGGTAGGAATTTGTGTAATTGCTGTTATTATAAACTCTGGTATGTACAGTCTCATGATAACAGTTGATTCTGTTTAACATAAACAATATCTTTCTATGTATTTTCGTCATATCTCACGTACGTACGTGGTATTTCGCTGAAAACACATTTAAATCAATTTCATACAAAATGTAATTAATGTTTTCTGGTTTTAATTTCTCCGTAAATTTTAATAATACAAATCTTTGATACGTTAATTGTATATTTGATAAACTTTGATTCAGGTTTCTCAGTATAATCAAATGATTATATCTGCAATTTTATAAAACGTAATATCGTTAAATTAAAATATTCAAGGCATACATGAGGGTTCGAAGCAATGTTACCTACCCTACATGTGTTACAATCACTTTAGCCAAGATGGTACGATAATCTAAGATAATAATGCAACCTTAAACCCTCGTAACCCCCACAGATTTGGTTGGTTAAGTCGTAGGTTAAATTCGTCATAAATTTTGTTAATGAACTCCGGAGATCGGTTGGTTTATCGTTTAGTTAATTAATTATGCGATCTCGCATTATAATTTTTTAAGGACAACAAATCAATTACTTGAAAGTTTCCTTTAATTAATTTAAAATATTTTTATTTAATTCTTTTCTTTATTATGATGTAGATATAAATGTAGAAAGCTTACCAGGTAAGCGATTCTCAAGACGCTAATTATTATTAATTAATCAGAAACCCTCAAGATCGAAGAATTCTTCCTTAAGATAATTTCTCCGTTTCTCACGGTTTTTCAAACTAATAAATAAGATTTCTCTTTCAACAATAGCTATCAACTACCACAATCTCTCGCAAATAAAAAAGTAAATCATATTGTTGCCGTACTGTTAGACTATGCCATTTTGATGGAAATGTAATCTTCATCCATACTGCTTTGGGTTGGGTGTTTGGTGCCTATAGAAAGATTTCTTAAACAGAGTGGTCAGTTATCAGTTGTCAGTTTCAGTTGTCTTATTCGTTAGTGTGGCTACAAAACTGATAACAATCTCTAGCTACATCATAGCAGAACGAAACAAACTTTCTAAACTAGAGACCTGAAAAAATCCCTGTTTTACAGACAAAAGCTTCAATTACATAACTGATAACACGGAAGGAGGACCAAAATTATCGTTACAAACTTCAAGAAGATACTTATTGTCATTACGGCTCGAGCTGCGTCCTCGCAAAGGTAACTTCTGGTGGACTTTGCCTTCTATTAGCCTACTTAAGGGAGTTAAAAATGCTACTGCTGTATCAAATACGAAGAATATTGTATTTTGGAGAAGCATAACGTAAAAAAATGTATGGCTTTGGCTTCTTCTCTTTTCCTTGTTCTTTTAGTCTTCTTTTAAAATAAAATTAGAATTATTACATAACGTTTTTTTTTGTTTTGCTTTAATATTTTGCACTAATTATATAAAGTTTATTTAATTAAAATAATATTACATAACTATCCTTTGATAAACGCATTATTTTGCATAAAAGATAAAACGTTTAGTTCAAGGTAAAGCTGCAAATGTATTTTATAACAGATATAAGAATAATTTACTTGGCGACTTGAACGCATTATTATGTCAGTTTATGATAAGTTACAAAACTCGTTTTTGTATTATTCTTAAAAAATATTTTTTTAATAATCGATACGAAATTGTTCTGTCAAAAAATTGGCAATTCATGCATTTTAATGTTTCGCGTTCACTGGACCAGTTAACTCAGATGACAAACATCGCCGACGGAAAAGCAAGTCAAGCTTGAACGGATAAAAATCGCCGGACAACTTGACAAACACAGCAAACCCAGAGGACAAACATCGCCGAAGGTTCACACCCGCAGATTGAGAACAACATCGCCGATAGCTCCCAAGGCAGAGCTTGCATCGGAACACACATCGTCTAGCAGCTCGACGCTGCAACGCAAGAAAGAAGACTGCAGGAAAACAATTAAAACAATGGTTTTAATCATGTAAGACAATACCAAAAATTCAATTACAGAGAAAACAAAACTTGCATGTTAGTTTGTAAGTTAGGAAAGTAAAGCAAAAATAAATATTTAAAACAAATTAAAATTAGCTTAGCATTAGCCTCAATTGACGCGGGTATTATTTATGGTTGGAGTACACAATAACTGTTTAGTATGATGGTGTGAAGCAACGATTGTAAAAGAACCCTTAAAATATTTTAAAAATCATTATTTCTCAATTTTAACAAATTAAAATAACCAACACCGGAAAATCATATGCAAGAAGAAGATAACCTAGCAGATTTATTAAAAAATCTAAATTTAGCAGACAATAATCTTCTTAGAGAAATGGCACAACAACAAGTTTTCCACCTCAAATACCTAAAATATTGAGTTCTATGGCACCCCGCACAAATTATCAGAGTATGTGCGCTCAGCAGAAATAATAACAAGCCGATTTTTGGCAAATAACCAGTTACATTCGTAAATAACTTTATCCTACCAGCATCAAGAACGAAATTAACTGGAAGAGCATTATTAGTCACTAGTGGTACAGAAATTGTCACTCGGAACGAATTAAAACAGTTTCTATAGAGATCTTTTGCAGACCAGAGATCTGAAAGTTTTTTATTAAGAGAATTAATGTTATTGAAACAGAGAAATAAAACAGCTCAGACATTTTTCAAAATTTTCCAGCAAATTCGAAGCTTATCATATTCAAACATTCAACTAAACGAACGGAATTTAAGTGAATTAAAAGAACCTTTAGGCAGCTTTTTGAGAAGCATGCGTCCCAAAAACCCTAGAAAATGCTGTAAAGTAAGCCATTAAAGAAGAAAACGTTCCTTATAGTAGAAGACATAATTCTGACTTCCAAAGGAAATCCAACATGCATCCACAAAAGAAACAACAAATGAACAACATCATAAGAAATTTCTCGCCTTAATTCAACACCAGCTATCAGAGGGTAAGTTCTCCAATATTCCAACCCCATTTTCCAATGTTGGACTGATGCCTTTCACAGCTGATAGAAATAATCCATTCAGAAGACCAGTGGCAAGAAATGCATTTGCACCTCAGAACCGACCACAAACACGTCCAACACCAATGGACACCTCTTCAAGCAATACAAGAGTAAAAGTACAGCCATCACGGTGATCGAATTTACAAAGGCCCGTTCAAAGAACTCATTACATCAGGCAATCGAATCGGTCAAGAAACGTTGTGTCTAAAGAGCTTTATTACCAAGAAGACTCTGAGAAAGTGGCTGAAGAATATTATGAAAACAGTAACAACCAAGATTATGTACAAGATTATTTAGAACCCGAAGAACCCGAAGAATATGAAGATGAACAACACCGTTTGTTTTCTATAATTACGAATACCAACAACAGTACTTAGCCAATGAAAGTTTTCAGCCATAAGAAGATCACCTTGACGACAGCTTATATTAATAAATAACTCAGAAATATCAAACTTACCCTGCATTTATATACCACAAATGAAAAAAGATTTCTTAAATAATCCTGGAGCTTCTAAAACCAGAAATTACATACAAATATTTTCTGGAACTAATTGACGAAGGACATTTCAAAATTCAAACCGCTCATCAAATCGCATCGCACAACAACAAGTCGCAACTATTAAGAAGGTACTCAATATACTCGTATTTAAAACCAACGAAAATCACAGATTTGATCCCAAATATGACGGACTGATTGGAACAGATCTGTTGAAAAAACTGAAAACAACTGTACATTCTCCAAAGAATCTATTAGAAACAAAAACCACCAAGATTCCATTGTATTCCATTGAAGGCGCCAGCAAAAATCTAAATTATCATATCACAGTGAAACCTAGAACTAAAAAGATAATTAAAATCTAAGTAACCAAGAACGGTGAAAAAGGAAAGGTAGAGAAAAACCCAACAATTGAACAATTAAATTACCAATCAGAACCTTTAGGAAATTTACCAAAAGCATCCAACATCAAGAAACTTCAAAGACAAAATTTGTAAATATTACGTTTGGAACGTTTAAATGAAGAAGAAAGAACTTAATTAGCAATTTATGCAAAGAATATCGATATATATATAGCTGCGAAGACATTCCTCTAATATTTATAAGTGAAACAAAGCATCAAATCAGAGCATCTGATAATGTCCCAATTTATTCAAAGAATTATCGATACCCACAAGTACTTAAACAATAAGTAAAAAGGCAAATCTAAAAAATGTTAAACGACGGAATCATAAGACCAAGTACATCACCATGAAGCTCACCTCTTTGGGTAGTACCAAAGAAGGTCGATGCATCAGGCAAACAAAATTGAAGGGATTTGTGCAAAAAGTCCCTAAGTGACGTTTTTGCATTTTCGAGATTTTGGTGTCATCTTACGTAGAAAAGTGTGAACTTTCGATTGGTGTTTTCAGATTTGTGCTAAAAAGTCCCTAACTTACATTTACGCTCTTGTGCTTTTTTTAAACTGTTTGTCATTTTTGTGCAAGAAGTCCCTACGTGTTTAAAAAGTCATTGTTTTAATAAACCCCTAAGTCAATTTATCAATTTATTGTAGATGTAAAAGGTTGGTTGCGGTTGTATTTCGTGCTTATAACCTAAAAATAATTAATTAATGTTATTCCACGTGTTAGTTAGTTTAGTACCTATTGTTGTAAGATTTAAGTGATATAGTTTGCTTGACTATTCTTAAAAAAGACAATGAGTAGGTCTGACAAAAGCTTAGATGGTAGGTATTACTGTTGTTCTTCAAAGCATTAATATTTCATTTAATTTGAAGCCGTTTGCGCCCTCTGAAGATGAATTGGTCCCAAACAGCAACTTGACTGGTCATGACAGTGAGGAAGTTGAGTCTGAGAAAGAAGAAAAAAAGCAAAAAAGAAATGAAAATCTGACCCTGCAATGTGGAAAAAAAACGCAAAGAAGGAACATTTTAGAAAATCTAGGAAAATGATGAATATGCCTGTATGTCGCTGCAAATGTTACCAAAAAATTTGAAGAAATGTTTAAATATTTTACCAATTTAAATAATCACAATGAACAAAATATTTAGCTACGTGGTTGTGTACGTGTAAAACGGGCTCTAAGGCGACAAAATAGAAAAAAATCCCGAAAAGAATTTTTTAATATAATGCTAGAGTCAAAGGTGAGTCAGTTAAAGTATGCCAGAATACGTTTTTAGCAATGCATGGCATAGAAAGAGATCGACTAAGAAAATTTGAAAGGAAGATTGACAGTAGCAGAAATGGACTACATGCGAAGAAGCTCTATAACGTCACCTCTGAAAAGGAAAAGGAAAGAATGAGAAAATCCATGAAAAATAAAAACGTAGAAGATCATCATGCATTGGATGAGATGGCTTGGCGAAGGGCAACGGAAATACGGTGATATTATTAAGAATTAAGTTTTAGTCGCAGCTCAAATTGGAAGTTTCACTTGTTTCATACTAAATCCTCTGGTTCTTCCCTTTCTTCTACCTTACCTAATAGCAATTCTGTTGACTGTCAGTAAAGAGAGCAACGCTTGAAAGGAGGTTTTCAAGACTTAAACTTAATAAAAGCAATTTATGGAGCATCGATTAGCCGAGAGGTTAATGCCGACCCTGGACGTGCATGCCAAGTACATAATTATGCTTTAGTCGAAGAAATAAAGCAGAAAAGGTCGAAAAAAATCGCCAAGATGGATTTTGATGCGATTTGCGGCAATCGATTCTGTGAGTTGTCTAGAAAAAATGCCTCCTTCTAGTTTTTTGACGTTTTTTGTTATTGCATTTCTACAGAGGAAAATGCATCTTTTTGGATGTACTTTCAGGAGCTATAATTCAGTTTGAAAATAAATCGACAAAATGAGCTAAAACGGGCCAGATTTTCTCACTCGAGGGTTTTTTGGGTCGCTGATTACAAAGCCGGCATTAGTTTTCCGGAAAAGTGAGCGTGGCCATGGAATTTGGCCTAATTTCTGGAAACATTTTTCTTGTTCGTGAAGATTTTGGATTTTAACTAGATAGTTTTTTGGGTCGCTGATCACGAATCCGATATTAGTTTTTGGGAAAAACCATCCTGGCTGTAGAAAATTGAAAAATTTTGCCATTTACTTCATTTTTCTCATGTTTAACCGCTCTTAGGTGGCAGTTCTTCTCGCTTTCGATGTAGTCTATTTGTTTGGAACCAGTTTTCACTGTCGCAGTGAAAATTGCGGAAAACCCGTGGAAAATCATTAGGAAATTTTCAAAAAAAGTGTTTCATGTCGATTTCGGGGTAATAGCATGCTGCCACTTCGAAAATAACAACGAAAACATCTAGAAAAAATATAGTTTCCAAGAAAATTTTATATTATAGATATCCTCGACTACTTGTATCACCAGATGCTGTGCCGCCTCCACTACTTTTTGTTTATACTTAACAGAATTGAAAGGAATAAGACTGGAATTTCTAGATTATTTATTGCTGTACTTTTGTTTACGTGTGTACACCTTTGTGACGCGCTCAAAAAACCCCCGATCCAAATAATCAAAAAATTAAAATTCTCAAATAGAGGTGACACTTCTAGCTTCCTTACAAAGTACTAATCAACGATTAAAATTTTTGTTTTATTGTTATATTCTGCATCATTATTGGCAGTTAACATTTTTGAGTTTTTCAATCTTCTTCCCTAAATTAAAAAAAATTAAATCTATAGAAAAACTTCCTGTTTAAAAAGGAAAATTGCATTCTCTAGAAAGACAACCTAAAAGAAAATAATAAAATTAACTTTCAAATAAATTAAAACAGTTGCTGCTTCAGCTCTCCCTTTTTACTCTGAAAGAGAAGAAACATAACTTTAAAGTTGAAGTTAAAACTCTCCTATTAAAACGTTTAAAATTAAAGTAATGCGAGACGTTATTTTTAAACCTTTACAACGTACTGCTATTGTACTTTTATTTATAGTAGGTATTAATAATACTTTTATATGTTAGCGTACTACTTTTCTCCTTTTGAATATCAGAAAATCTACTACGAGTTAATAAACAATACGTTTTTTACGTAACCAAGCATTGTGCAACTAAATTTATTAAAATGTCTAGTCACCAATTCGAAAGTATTGCTTTATTATAATTAACAATTTTTTTGTTCTATGCATATTTTACTGTTACCATACAAGACAGTTTTCATTAACTAAATAATTTTATTACAAAATAAAAACAACGTCAACCGTAACCACAAAAGTTTCTCAGACACAAATGGTACTAATTAGGGAAATTTATGTACGCGATATTCAACTTCGATCGCGTATGTGCCGGATAAAATCAGCAAAGACCATAAATTGCTACTGCATTTTCCCACTTGGGCACAGAATAAATCTAAATGTGTGCATGCACAGTGTGTATACATATATTGCGCGCTTTTATCTAGAACGATGCATCGGAATTTAAAATCAGTATTTACATATAATCGAGAACTGTCTTATATGTGACGTCCCTGTACGGCGTGCACATTGATCGCAGTTCTTACAGGAAATAAACTAGCAGTTATGGTAGAAGTTTGGTCAGATTCCGGGTTCTAGTAATGCCAGCACACTTTATCTATGTGTCTTTTGTGGTTTCTATACGAACATTCAGAGGATCCGCATGTAAATATACAAATATTTTAACGAGAAAATATGAATGACAGTGGTCAGGAGTTTTCCGCATAAAACCCCAAAATTATATGCTCTGGGGTTTGCCTCTTCCGTCTAAAAAACTTTTCTCGTATAAGTAATAGGTGACATCAACCAGTTTTATCTTATGTTAGGCGAAAGGTGGATGGATGGATGGATTGTTGAATATTCGATTAGTGAGAAAACTTTAGCGGTGTTTCCTTTTTTTATAATAAATTTTCAATATCTGTGCTAACAGTAGGTGCTTACGTTGCTATCTTTAAACTTTTACAGAAAGACAAAGCGAAGATATAGTTTTGGACATCTACAAATATCTATTTTATATTGAAAATAACGACTTCGTTTGCGATAAATCTCTGCTTCGAATTCCTACGAACTGGAAATTTCCATAAATAAAAGAAAATCCCACTATTTATCTTTTTGATATAGTCGCTTACGAAAAACAATCTACAAAACTTTTCGAGCATGTATGAGGTGTTTTGACTCCTCTTTCTTTTTTTTAATTTATAAAATATTTATAAATATAAATCTTATTGGTATTCGTTTTTCGCTGTCATCATAAATAATATGAATGATTCTTGTTTGCCCGACCTCATCTTAAACGCAGATTCCACTTAATGTGCAACGAATTCGAAAGAACTAATTTCCGGTGTATTTCCTGTGCAATCCGGGCAGCTTCGTCGGTTCATTTACTATTTCACATTCTTTGTGCGTTTTCACCAATACTTTTAACAAGTTGACAACTAGCGAACCCACCAAAAGACGAAGTGGGAAAAGATGTAGCAAATCTCCAAGTTTTAGATGACAAAAGTTTTAGAGCTTCGAAAAACATTCGGGGTTAGTGCTTGATGCATTTTTTATATATTGTGTTGCCGCTTAGATAGAAGTATATTGTATCGCTTTGATATTTTTTCTTCTTTTATAAATTCCTTTTTAACAAAGGTTATAGCTTTTGAAAAATTCATCGAGTTATATTTATTGAATTCATTAACTTTCTTGAAACCGTAAAAGGGAAACTTTTTGCTATGTTGACTGTAGTTTAAATTAGGGAAACGAATTTTATACGGATAGAGGGTCGATCATCCTCTAATGCTTTGGTAAAATATTTCTTGATGTTGCTAAATTTATTATGATGCATCTGTGTTGGGGCTATAGATGATACACATTTATTTAGTGTATTGTATTTTAATTAGAAAATCAGAGCATGTTCTGGTAGCGCAGTCGACTGACATTGCAAAGCTTTAAAGATATTTAAATGCAACACCTTCAAGCAGATGCTTTGTTGAAGGGGAACAAATTGTAAATTCCAACCCTCTAATAAAATGTGGAATAGTTGAAAAAACTAATTATTTAATTGTTGGTTACGTAGTTCAAATATCAGTAGTTGAAGAAGAATCTCATATACTAAATAAAGAAATTTCTGAATTGTCAAAGATTTCAAGTTTTCCTGTAAGGGAGGTGCTTCAAGTAGATGTAAGCATATCTGCGGGACTCTGCTTCATTGCTCCAGGAAGGAAACAAATGATCATGCCTTTATAATTTTCCAATTTTTACATTGAAGTTTCTTCTGTTCTAGATGACCTATTGAGGAACTAGAAAGTCTTTTTTCAGTGTACTTGGAAGGGAAAAAACAAATGGAGGATCAATCTGAAAGTCGGCATTAGACTCAAATTGTTTTAAAAAATCTAGAAATTAAGAAGTCAAGTCAGGTCATAGTTACATTCTGGTTTCCTTCAAAAACCGAAAACCATTTTAAGAGTTTTACCCCTTTTCGGCCAAAATTTGAATCGGGATTTGTGAAGGCTGCGACGTAGAAGTCCGATGCATTTGCGTTCGTCCTATGTTTTCTTTTGAAGAGCCAGTGTGATGTGCTGTGTGAGTGTAATATTGTAGTGCTAGATCAGTGCTGCCAACCCTCATTTTTACATTTCGAAAGACTTCTATCAAAGAAATCAGGAGACTTTAAAATCTAGAACAAAAAAATCAAGAATTGATATGATGTGGTTAGAAACTTATTAAGATTCATATTGAAGCTTATCCTACACGACAAAATTATTAGTTAATTGTAGACCATACATTAGAGTCCTGTGTGGGCCAAGATCTTCAGACCCTGCCCGACTGGGGACGAACTTGGTGCGGCCCAAAAAAACCCGATAAATTCTTGACCGACCCGATAGAACCTAATACTTCGAGAAGCCCAAACGGTCCGACTGAAAAGCCCGAAGAGCCAAGCAATCTCAAGCCCAACAGGCTGGAACGGCACGAACAGCTCGACAGACTCGAGAAGCCCAAAATGCCTGACAGGTTCAAAACGCACGAACAAACCCGAAGCGCTGAGAAGTACAGAAGCCCAACAGGTCCGACAAGACGGATCCGGTCCGATTGACCAGACATAGGCCTGAAAAGCCCAATAAATTTTTAAACTGAGGCCCGGCCCGACGCGAACCCAAGAAATCCTTACGGCCGGACAGGCCTAAGAGATTCAAACCCGAAAGACGGAGAAGTCCAAAAGCTCAAAATGCCAAACTTTCTGACAGAAAAGCCGGAAGGGCCGAAAAGTCAATAAAGTCCGACAGATTCATATGATCTGACAAGCTCGAGAGGTCCGACAGACCCCAGAGATTCAAACAGC
Source organism: Ignelater luminosus (assembly GCA_011009095.1). Lineage (NCBI taxonomy): Eukaryota > Metazoa > Arthropoda > Insecta > Coleoptera > Elateridae > Ignelater > Ignelater luminosus. The sequence continues at coordinate 780,877 of VTPC01090131.1, forward strand.
CTCATAGACTCGATAAGCCCAAGAGGTCTGAATAGTATGACATATTTAAATTTGGATTGAGCGAGATCCTTATCTTTGGTTTTCGCAAAACGTTGCAGAGAGTGTCCCATCTAATGACAATGCGCTCTCTACTATCCCCGTAATAGTAACATCCTTCGCCCAAAAAAATTAAACTTGCGCGATTATATTTGTTTGGTTCCTGTCACAGCCTCTAGCATCTGCAGGCCAATAATGGTCCCACCAACCCCTCTTCCCCCTGATCTTATATACGTACTTATTACTAAGGGGGAAGACACACCGAGCCGTAAAGACCTTCTCTACCGTACTGCTTCCTTCGCTCTTCCTAATCTATCCTCTCAAATAACACCACTTCTGTTATCTCGTCTTCGTTCCCATTTTTTTAAATTAATTATGAATTAATTAACATATCGGAGAAGCCAGAAGGGCCGAGAAATCCAAGAAGCCCAACAGGCCCAAACGGTCCGACAGGACAGAGACAGGCCCCAAAAGCTCTGGCAAGACCGAACGGGTTGATTGACCGGACAAATATTCAAATTGTCATCTGTTAGTTTCCACGGAGACGGTTGCTCTCAGTGATACTGCGTTATAACACCTCTAAGCATTTGTGGAATAATTAATTGTCTATTATTCGTGTTTTCTGAAGGTGTTTGATAAACCTTTTCCTTCAGAAAACCTCAAAGGATTTAAATCAGGGAACCGTGGCGGCCACAATATAGGACCATTACGATCTATCCAACGCTGCAAAAAATTTTTCTTGAAGTGAAAACGGGCTGCTCCAAGGTTGGGCTTCGCCGCTCATTAGCTTTCTTAGGAAAGCAAAATATGTACATAGGTCCGAGCTATGACATCCTAAATCTACCTGCAGTGGTCTAAAATAGCGTTCTTAGTCTTCCATTGATCTTCTCAAGAGATCAAATCACGCTTTCTCGACCTTCTCAGAAACGAGTGTGACCGCTTGCAGTAACCACCGATCGAAAATACCTGAATACGGTTCGGTCTCTGTCCTGTATGTTACTGACTAGAGTTGGTCTGAAGCGTTTATTAGCCTTCTTAAGAGTACTAAATGCAGATGCTGGTTGAGTCACGTCTTTCACTGACTTTCTCAAGAGTTTTAAGTCCCGTCAGGGCCTTATCATGCGTCCTGAAGATGAATTTCCCATGTTTGAAAACGGGTCGAGTTTCTCTTCTTATGATTCTTTTTAAAATTCTAACTCTTCCTTTTTCCTAACCTTCTCAGGAGAGCAAAATACCAACACGGACTATGACATTCCACAGCCTGCTTACGGAGGTCGAAGATTGGGCTTTTCGGTTTCCATAAGACCTTCTCGAGAAGATTGAGTTTAGTCGTAGCTCTTTAACCTCCTTGGAATAGAAACGAGTGTGGCCGCCTCCTGTGGTGATTACAGGTTGAAATTTTCTTTATTTGTATAAGGATCGGGCTTTGCCTTTCAATAGACTTGCATCGGAGCCTTCAGTAAACCACCTCCAGTGACCCACGGTATGGATTTACTTTGGTTTTCATTAACCTTCTGAAAGAGCTAATTACAAATTAGAACAGGTTAAAGTCTCTAATGTGTCATTTTTGATAGCTCAAGCTGGGCTTGTCTGGTCAGGGTCCAGGCTTTCAGCCAGGCCATATTGCTACAGACCTTTTTTATTCTAACTCTATTAAAAGAGACTATTGATCAGAACTCTTTCTTAAAGAGCTAATTACGAACACAGATCGGACTACGGCTTCCAAAGAGTCGCCTCCTATAGCTTAAGGTCGGTTAAGAGAGCTAAATACAAAAACGGATTGTTAGCTGGTACAATGGACGTCAAAATAATTACTAGTGCAACGAACGACGATGGTATTTAATTCATAAAATCATAACCATCTTAAACAGTGATTTTCTGTAATTTGGCAACAGCAGCTGGCACATTTTGCTACATCGTCGGTATCGTCTAAGAATCATCAACCGTCAATAAAGAAATTTCTTTGATGAGAAACTCCCTTTTGTAAAATGTATCATCTTTGAAGCTTTAGACAAATATAATACTCATAATCAGTAAACAGCGTCCACTGAAAACTTGCATTGCAATTATAAAATATCTTGACATAAAATTATTTTACTGCATGTTGCCAATATGTCTAATCTAATCTTGTTTAAAGTTAAGAGATGATGATTTAAGTTAGAATTGGTTCCAAACATATTTGTATGCTCTTGGTGTACCTCCCTAAGACATTATAGCAAGTTATCACATTTATTACAATGTACAGTGAAAAAGAAAGTCCTAGTACGTTCATTAGGATTTCTTTACTAAATATGTGTTTGGTTAAAAATCAGTATTTTAGGAACGATATCTGGGTTAGTTACATTCAGACCTCTCAGTTTGGAATTTCCAGATGTGGTTGACACCAAACTACAAGACAGTTGTTTTCGGAATTCATAATAAACCTATTTGTATGTGAAATTACATTTGAATTGTTTTCGCATACTATTAAATATTAGATGTGTCTTTCAAACTTTGAACTTTTATTAAAGATCGCCGTAGTATAACATTCACAGAAAAGCTTTTTCATGGTGGTGGTTAGGGGGCGAGGGCCTAAAAAATGTAAAAGGTCCTCATTCTAATCTGGCTACCATTCATAAACAAAGTTATATTATTAGAAACTTGTAAAAAAACACCTCAGAATAGCGCAGAGTTAGTTTTGGTTTCAATAAATGTTTGTTTCAAATTAGCTAATTAGAAGAAAAGTCCTTGTGCGGCAAAAAGGTAAACATTTTAGTGGGGCTGAAATATATCAATTAATGAGCAATGTCACTATATATCTTCAATATACATCACCCTGACAAGATATTTTAAAAATTACTAAGGGAGAAAGTTGTTTCAACAAATTTATAAAAAAAGTCTACCACGTGTTGCTTCACGAGGATACGCTGAAAGATTCCGTTCTCTTGCGTGGGTCTGTGTATTGTGTGCGTATGTATCAATATTTCTTTAGCCTTGTCAACTCTCATTCACGATATTTTTAACCTTAAAAGTCAGTTCGACTTTCTGTCAGCTACTTGTAAAGAAAATACTTACAAAACGACGGAAAATTGAATGTGAATGCTACTAGAGATACAAGAAAACAAATTGGTGGCATCCTTCGCTAGTTTAAAATAAAATAAAAAAATATAAAAATGACATTAAAATTCTAGGATAGTTTTTAATGAAATGGACTGTTAATTGAGTCATTACTACAAGATTTCTGAAAGGCGTTTTAGCTCAATCTTTACAAATCCTGAAAATTAATATTGAATCGCATGAATCCATATTGTGTGTTTATTTGTAACCGGCTTTTTTTATTATTGAGGTTTTTCATTTCATTTTGTTTTGGATTAAAGGAAATTCTCTGAAGGCTAAACATAAATGATTTACGATTTCGTAGTAGGTAGAAATTGCTCAGCTCCGAGGAAATCAAAAATATTACATCAGTTTCTCTTAACTTCTTAAATTACCAATATAGCAGGCTTATTATTCTTGTTTCGTACAAATGTGCAGGTTGCTACAAGCTTACTTGAAGTTGTGTTACTGAGAGTATTGCGGTTAATCAAGGGATATTCTTTAATTAAACAAAACAATTTGCGCAATTAGATGCCAGGAAAAGTCTTGGCAATACATGTCAAATATGCTCGTATAAAATCCAAATGGTTTAAGGCATACAAAATCAGATTCAAACATGCCCTTAAAATAGTAAAACTGAACGAATTAATTAAATCAGTCATAACTGATATCCCTAGCTATTACTCAACCGAAACTGAAGGGTAAATTTTGTGAATTTAAGAACTTCGCTCATCCCACTTTCTTTGAAGAATAACCGCCAAGTTGCTACTACAAAAATACTTTTTTTAGAAACTTCCGCAAATGGTCATACTTAATTAATAGCTGCCTCGACTTTGAATATCAAAATAAACAAATTATAGATGATGTTTAAACAGTAAGTTTGGTTTTTGCCATTTATGACTTGAAATTAAGTGAGACTCTTGAAAATCAAGGTACTCGACATTCTCCTTACGTATCATTTTAAATATAGAAACTCAAATAAGCCGAAATAAAGGCCATACATGTAAATTAACCGATACGTTCATGAAAATTCCTCATAGTGGGCGTCAAGGTAAATTAAATTAAAAATTGAAAAAAACTCTGAATCGACCCCGCAAGTATTTGCGTAAGCCACAACATCGACGTGGTTTTGGCCTTTTTTAATTATACAAAAAAAAACAAAAGGTCTTCCTCTGGTTATTAAAATTTTATAAAGTTCACAAATAGAATTTTATTATAAGAAAGTCTTCAACTTCTAAATTGTACAGTGACTGCACGTATGAAATTGTCACCGTTTAAGAAGTTTTTTTTTAAATTTGCAATTAAATTAAACGAATTAGAAAACACGACATGAAGAAACACTAATATAACAATAGCAATATGAGATAATTACCGTTCCTATTAGATAGCGCCTAAATGACATGAAAATTCCAATTCTATTTAGATAATTAATCATCAGAGTAACAATAAGTAAAATAAGGATCAGGCCTTAGTTCAAAGACCTGCAGTGAATGTCATCCGAAGACATAATTCTGGCTCCATTTCTTACTTCATATATTTGCTTCTCTCCTTAACCTTTTTTTCACACGAAAGATTTTTTCTCGTATTGAAATTTTCTTCATTTTGTCTTTGGGAGTAGATTTCTGCTTTAAGCATTCCATTTTTGCTAATTCTTTGTCTGGCACATTTTAGAACCGCTGTTTAATTTCTTCCTTCTGCATTCGACCTAAAGATATCTTTGTATAGGTAATTTGTGCTATTTCCTGTTGCCTATTAAGCTTTTGCTATTGCTAGTTTGCAGTCTGATCCTATTTCTGCTTCCATTGCACTTTTTATCTTGCTGTAGTCTCTACCTATGTGTATTCACGTAATCAAGCATGTCATTACGTACAATTTTCTTCCATGAAATGAAATGTCACCACCATATTCGTCGTCAATTTCTGCAAAAGCAAGAACTCTTTAACAGTCTTGGCTTTACCTCAGCCAACCAGGTGGTTGTTAGAAACTAGACAGTTCTCTGTTTGTTGTGGTCATAGATAAGAGATAAAAAAGTAGAATGATCATCTCACGGGTTTATATAATTGTATGTTTTCTATTTAAAAAGCTTTTCATCACTGTGGAAATTTATATTTGTATTTCCTAATACTTGTCTAAACGGCTTTTTTATCACTATAAACTTTTATGTTTGACAAGCGCTGAAACACAATTTTAGATTGATATCCAGCTTGCCGTTTTGCTGTCCACACCTTAATAATTGTTTATTAATAATAATAGGTCACCTTGTAAAGGAAAATATTTACTGACAAAGGGTATTAAGTATTATATTAAACTAATTGCAGTAACTATCTGAAATGTAAGCCGTATATCGATTCCCCCACGCATACCAGTTTGACCCATTTGTAGCGTCCCCGCTTCCCAAGATCGCTCGTTTGAAAGAACCGATCGGTATAAGTGTGGGCGCCCGTTGCCCGGAAATCGAGATCCGCGTGATGTCTGTTCGGTTCACACGTTGGAAATGGTTCTTCCAGGACCCTTCTCTGATAGCCCGCGTCCAGGTTCGTCCGGCCTACCGGTGTACACCGACTAGGGACAGCGCTGGCCATTCCCATTGTCTCTATCCATCCTTCACTCCTTGGAGTACAGACGCGACTATCGGAGCGGGTGTCACTTCCTTGCTCTCCCAGGTGTGCGCATTCCGAATGCATTCCAGCTCACGGTCCCAAAGTTCCTTTTTGTCACTGCCACTGTTTGTTTCTAGCAGTCGCTACCCGAC
>VTPC01090131.1:787113-799523 GCA_011009095.1 Ignelater luminosus
TACTGTCACTGCCGCTGCATCCCAGTCCCACCAAGTTCCATCAGCTGATTCAGTCTGAGGGAACAAGAACAAGGGTTGTATTTCCCTCGCTAATCCATTCATCTACAACCATCGGCAGAAGAGGTACCACAGAGCTACCTAAAATGGCCACACGCCCACGACGGGAAACTAATGCTGACAGGCAACCAAGCAAAGCCCGGAATGTTAATTAGTAGCATCATTTCCTGCGAATAAATTCAGCGACCGAAAAGTGTTTTTCGAGTTTAACGCAGTGTTTAGTCCGAAAGACTAGGGCCAGGTTGCACAAAGCTTTGTTAAATGCTTGATCAAGTAGTTGATCAATTGATTAACCAATCAGAAGTAGTGAAATATTTAGACTCATCGAATCAAATCGGCTAATCAACTAATCAACTTGATCAATGACCAAATTATTTTTGTGCAACCGAGCATAGGAGGTGTACCGATTGCAAACTTTCCCTATCTAAATTCTTTCTTCTTGATCTCACTGACGATGACGCTGCCGTCAATAGAGTTAGCCGGCTTCGGGCAAGTTATGAATACCATTTGTCCAGCACGTCACTGTTTGTAGAGCGAGCTGCCGTTAGCAATTTCCGTTATCATCCAACAATTCAACAAGATCTTCCGGCCTTTGCCGCAGCCATGCCTCGACCCCTATTTCATTCACAACAACCACGTGTTTTATAAAGCATTACCTCTAACCTCAGAATAGCGCCATTCTGGAAGTCTATCCTATGTCTCCTCCAAGGTCACTTGAGTCAACGCCGCCTCTGCACAAATTCTTCTGAGAAACAGAAGCTCAATCTACACTGCTTGGAATGGTGGAAACCCGCCCCGGCACCCTCACATCTGACCCAGGCACCGCCGCCGCTTCCGACCTACATACATTGGACTCCACAAGCGCTATTTAAGGCCACTCCGTTCCTTCCACCGACGACCTGGTGGTCGTGTTGTCCTTTTGCCGAAACACTACGGGTTTGAGCACGAGGACCCACGCAAATTCATTGAGGCCTGCCTCCACGCTTTCCAGGGTCTACCCAAAGAACAAACAGTATCGTATCGCCGCACAGGTTAAGGGAGACGCCGAGAATTGATGGAAGCAACAGGCATACTTAACCACATCCCTGGTAGAACTAGAAACAGCGTTCCTCGCTTACTATGGGAGCAAAACAAAGAAAGTTCAGCTTTGCGCCGCTTTCTGGTGCAAGCGGCAGCAGAAGAAAGAGCCCGTCGCCATCCCAGTGACGCCTACTCCGACTTTCATGCGCTGATTCGAAAGATGGTCCGACCAGACCGTCGCACAGCACCACGTAAGGAAGCCGCCGCCGCCGCCAGACCCACGGCACCACTTGTTTCTGTCGCCGACGCCTCCCACGACATCATATCCTACGAGCTCATAACCGCCCAGGTCCCCATCAAACCACTCACAGACGAAACAAGAGCCGCCTCTGCAGCAACCATGAATGACCCCATAACTGCTCAGGTCCTCATCGTACCGTCACCCGACGAGACAGGAGCCGCTTTACACCTCAAGGTTGACGCCTCCGAAAGCGACATCAGCAACCGCCCGCTGCAGCAACACCTACAGGAGATAAGCAACGCTACACCACTAACCAACCTTTTTGCTGGCAAGAAGATGGCTCTGGAGGACTTAGAAGCCATAATCAAACCACCGCCGCTGCATTGCCCGGACCCTCAACTACCTTTTGTCTTACAAACGGATGCGAGTGGGATAGGCATGGCAACGGTGTGCAATCAAGAAAGAGTGGTTCAGCGACAGGCGAATCTATTCTCCAACGCTTAAATCTATCCTTATCAGACGAGCACCAACCTAACGTGCTCTTCAACTGGCAATGCCACCGCAAAGGCCATCACAGGCGCGTCTTCAAACCGCCCTCCTTCATGGACGAGACTGGCAGTATTCAGGACCAGTCACGTCACCTGCAGCAGTCAGGAGACAGTACGTCGTAGCGACGCCTAGAGGCAACCTAGTGAATAAGTGAAGTGTAGAAAAACAAAATTAGTGCTTAAGTAAAACGTGATTTCAAAAGTGGAACAAAGAGACCTGCACGGTTTAAGGATTTATCAGGGTTTTCGGGCCGTTCGGGCATGGCAGGCCTTTTGGGCTATTTGGGTCGCTCGGGTCGCTCGGTTGCTCGGTCTCTTCAAACTGTTTGCGTCTGTCGGGCCCTTCGGGCCTCTTAAGTTTATCAGACCTGTCGTGCTTATCTTATCTGAAGCGGACGATTTCGTACCCTACTCGACCTAGATCTTCTTTGTACTAACTTCTCGAACGAGCTATTTTTGTACTGAACCGCACTGCAGAATTGTCGTACGACTTCCAAACAGGCGGAGATTTTCATACTGCACTGGACTGAGATCTTTTTCATGCTAGCTCGGACTAAAGTAATTTTCGTACTGATCCGGACAAGCATTATCTTCACACTGAACCGAAGAGGGAGATTTCTATACTACACCATGGATGGAACGGGTCTCTCTCTTAGGGTTTTGCACGGTACTGCTCAAAGCTCGCGTTTAGGCCAAATCGGAGTACAGTTTGGAAATCTGTCGGGCTTATCGGGTCAATCGGACCGTTTGTTCCTGTCAGGCCTTTCGGGCCTCTCGAACCTGTTGGTTTATTCAAGTTGCTCGGATCTGTCGTCCATTTGGGCCTGTCAGGCCGTTCGGGTTTTGCAGTCCGCATCAGGTTTATCCCCAAGAATTTCGACCCGTGTGGTGCTCTATTGCCAACTATAACTGCTATCTCTGTTATTAGATAAACCAAGATGAATGTGTCGTTGTCATAAACGTATCAAAATGGCCCACGCCAGGAATTTGCACAAAAATAAGTTGCGCAGTCATTTAAATTTGGATTGAGCGAGATTCTTATCTTTGGATTTCGCAAAACATCGCAGTCATCTATCCGAGTTCCATGTTGGTGGAAGCAGTTGCGGCGGTGGTAGAGATGGTATAATGATGTTGACAGTGATAGTTACGCTGGTGGCCGACGGCCGACGTTCAGTAGATATCGTGCTGTATTTATTGTAGGTGGAACTAGTGATTGTTTTTTGGTGGTTTCTTTTGTTGTTGTTTGAGAAGGGGACGACAGTTAGTGGAAGGCAATAATTAAGTGTCGGTACCGGCTAGCCAGATGATTCCCTTAGTCGTCCTGAATGGAGATGTGGTCCGGTCTGTGCAACCTAATAAACACATGGAGCCGGTGGTGTAGAGAATAAGGGATGGAACTGCTTTAGGGCCTCCTGTGGTCTTTGAACCCAGCGGGTGTCGTGTTGGCCAAGACACCGTAAACCTCGCATGGATGCTTGTCGCCTGGAGTGGACGGCAAACTGTGGTAATTGAAAACTTCAGAATGTTAAAAGAAGAGAACAGACGACGTGACAACCAGTTTCCTTTTTCAACCGGGTGACATGTAACACTATGATGAAATAGCTAAAGAACAAAGATTTTTATATAGTCCTAGGTATGATTTCAAGCCTTCTTAGACCAGGGCCGAATTGAAACGGTAATTCGATGTGTCTTTTTTGATTTGAATCAAAAGGAGATTGGAAGGAGAACTTAAATGCAATCCTACAGGTTCTTCTACATCTTCTGAATGTCGCATGATGTAATCAGTAATTTTGAACCAATGCTGTATTGTTTGTTTAGTTTGCTCTAGTGTTTAGAATAGATTTCCAGCGTTTTTCCAGACATTTAATAAAATTATAAAAACTTGTCTTTTTAGAAAAAATAGTATCTTTCATCTTATAGTTTCCGACGTGCCGTTCCCAAGTTAGACAGGGCAGGTACTTTATGGGCACAGTGTGAAATGAAACTCTTAAATAAAAAACTAACAGGGTGGTATATTTAGGTTACGTACAGAATATTACATACTACAGTACCTTTAATGGACTCGTCTACACATTTCTTCAAATTACCTATAGAAATATTTTATCTCAGTTTGCACATTCAAGCTTGTTCCTCCGAAGACTCGTTCGATCCTAATCCTCCAAGCTCTGTTTCCTTATCGACATAAGGGAGAAATAAAACAGCGATATAAACAAATTTGTAATTTTATTACAAAACAAAATAATATAAACTTGTAAATAAAATATTCATTTTATGCGTTTCGGGCGCACAAAATAGCTGTCCGTTGAGGGATAAGGATGGATATTCAACGCGAAACAAGAGGCGTGGTGTTTTTTATGTGCACTAGTTTAAAATAGCCATAATAATTTCGTGTCACGCGAGTATTGTAACTAGTCGGCCGGGTGTGGCAATTTGTGGGATTAAAAAAGCCCTACTACTTATGACTAGAGGCACATATTTTCAATGGGATACCATCATCATAAAATACTTTGCTGCTGCTGCTGCTGCTGCGAATGCTGCCCGTGTACGGTCTTGAACTTTCTCGTGAGAATGCGACGATTTTTCTGCATTTTCTGTAAATAAAAAATATATGTTTATGAGAGTATTCGGGAAAATTACGACTGTTATAGTCATTGCGTGCTAAAGAAATTTCGCAAAGTGAGAATTATTAACCTTCTGGCGGGTATGGTTTTTTCATAAGGATACGGTGGAGGAAAATTCTAATACAGGAGGTTAAAGGTGAAATTTTCATAAATGCAACAAGTAAAATATTTAAACTTGCTCCTATATAAAGGGGTTATAGTTCGCGCTAAACACAGACGAAATCAATAAAATCCGAGGTACCACATCAATCTTTGATTCAATAACCGGGGTTGGAATAAATAACTTCCTCCTACCTACTAATACGGGAAACGATATTCGTACTTCCCAACCTCACCAGCATCGTTATGTTCGTGCAAAATTTATAAAATCACTTTATCCAATTTTATTAGAAATCTCCTTACCTCATTTTTCAGCGCCTGCTTTGACTCATAATTTCTCCTGGCGAGAGCAATTCGCACCCACTCTGGTTTATCCGGAATGGCAATATGAAGTAGGTAACGTACACCCAAAAGAAAATGTTCGAGTAGCACAAATGTTAATATCCATTCTCCTTCTTGTACAAGCGGACCCTTCCGTCGCATTTGGTTCATACATAACAGACCGCAGTTTGTTAATATAGAGAGTGCCCCCATAATTTCGAAGGCTTTCTGGAAATATATAAATTAATTAGATCATTTCGGTTTTAATATATTCTTGTACTTTACCTGCCATGCTCCGATATCTTTGACCTTTTTACCCATTGGTCTTTGATAAATTAAACACAATTTAAAAGCGTCAGCTCGAATTTCTAAGATATTATTTACAACTGCCCAGAAAGCTGCCACTGGATATACGGAAGAGAAAAGGACGACATATCCAAACTGAATAAACATCTCTAAATAATCGTCGTAGGTTTCCTCGTAATTATCCAGCTTCCCTTCTTTTTTAGCATCTATGAGTCTTTCGTCGTCTGAACGAACTTCTGGTATACCTTTCAATGGGCTATAAGCGTAAGGTAATTTAGGAAAAGAATTTCTATCGTGACTTAATCTTCGTTTTATTTTCGCAAAATAATGTTTAAAATCGGTAACCTGGAATTCAAACTAAACTCAATGAATTAATTACTTATGTGCATTCTTAAATCTTCTAGAAGAAATTATACCTTTGAAAGATAAAATTTGAGTACTAATGGTAGGATTGCTTCTTGTACATTATTAATTGCTTGTAGAATAATTAACATTGTAGCCAATTGATTTCTTAACATATCCATATCTTGTATGATAAACGCTATATAAAACAAAGACATAAAATTATTAACAAATTCGAAAAGAACCAATTTGGTAACACGATGACGATCGTATTGCGATTGCGTTCGATGGTTTTCTGAAAAAATCCTTTTAATTAATGCTTCAAACGTAAAATTTATTAGATAAATATAAACCTTACCCCATTCAGTTAAGTAAGTAGCTAATTTTCTGTAATACAAATTCATTATATGTACTAGAGCTGTATAAATTACACTAGGAAGTGGTAGTAAGCGTGCACTCCAAGGCGCATCCGTTTGTCTTAAATAATCTTCAACCCAAAACGAACTTAACATTATCACAAATGCTCCCAACATACATAGAAGTACTAGCGGAAACGAAGCACAATACATCTGAAATATAATTTTAATGTAAACAAAGTGAATTAAATTAAATAAGATGCAAATTGGAACGAATTTGAGGTTACATTTCTACTTTTCAAGATAAATTTATTGGTCTTGCTTTAAAATAAAAAATTACCCCGAAGAAGTTATTTAAATGAGACTTTTTTGGTTGAGTAGAGCGTTTTACTTCTTTTCTTTTTTAAATAATGTAGGAAGTATGATTTGAGATAGATCTGAATAACTAGACCATTAACTATTATTGACTTAACTCATATAATAAGAGATAGGAAAAAAAATCACTTTTAACAGGAATAAGGCAGTAATGCAAGAATAAGCACAAAATCTCTGCGTTCTTGAACCAAAATTTGTCAGTTGCATTAATTATGGAAATTAATTAATTAATATCAGAGAAATGGAAGAAAGTTTGAACCCTAAAACACTTATTAATGAGAACGCCGCCGCCAAACTTCAACAACAGAAAGTAAGTCGTACTAGCAGTGCAATTACTTTGAGTCAGGTAAACTAGAATACTTCGCAAATGTTTTTTGAACATCACATGTTACCTTTCTAGATATCTGTTACTGTGGTCTTTGGACATTTGACAAGATTAAATACCGTTTGATAATTATCTTGCAAATCTGTTATTTTATACAATAGAAGTTAGGAATATTAAATTATATAAACGTTTTTATAAAGAAAAAAAAACAGAATTATAAAAGAAGAAGTGAAACCACTATAATCAGCTTTCAAGAGTGTTTGTAGCTACAGGGTGTTATTTAATTTAAACTAAATTTGTAACAGATCTTTCGAGAAGTTAAGAATAAGTTAAATTTACTTCAGAGTAACAAATAATAACATCTAGTTTAGAATGAAAATTCATTTTTTCAATTTGAACACTGACTACTGGAGTCGTATCGTCATGTAAATTCGATCCCAGATCTGAAAGATCTCTTCCCGATACCAAGCTGGAATTCGGCTTCGCTCTGTGTGCGCCATCTGCACTGTGCAAAGCATATCCACTAGCTGGGCCCATAAATAATTCATTGTAAGGCAAGAGGTAATAATAAGAGTGTTTGTAGTTGAAATCTATTTTTTTCCGCAACGTCATAAATTTCTTTACTTCTTGCATATCCTTGTAATTTTCATTGGCATTAATTAAAAGCAGCATGGAAAACAAGATGTCTATCAGAAGCTGTTAAGCAAGGAACATAACCTGGACTAACTTTTCTGTTGTGCTGACGGATTTCCAACAGGACTCGCTGGTTTTCTATAAAGATAGGCCATGTATAGATGATAAAAAGCCACACCATGGTTTTTAAGACTGACGTTTATGCCATTGTATCAGTGGCGTATAGAAAAGATGTGTGGATGGCGGACTCTTTTAATTGGGATCCTCACAGGCTATTGTTTCTTAAGAAACTGTAGAGGTGTAGAGAAAAACCCAACCTGTTCTACATTAAGACCTTTCAGGCCGTTACTCTAACAAGGGAGTAATGGAGCTTTCTAGCCTGAACTGACATCTCCACATTCGTACAGGAGTCAGGTAGGTTCGAACAAAGAAGAAAAAAAAGAATAATAGGTGGTTGTAGAGGTGGTTGAGATAATGGAGGGGGGATAGTAAAAAAGGGTCTATAAAGGCCTATTTGCTGGGTTTTAGTCTTTCCAATTGCTACTACTACTACTATAACAATATTGATGATTGCCCAAATAATGTGAAATTTAGAAGAAACACTAAATTTTTCGACAAAGTATTAGTGTGGTGGATGATTTTAACAGCTGGGATTGTTTGACCGCATGTAGAGCGAGTTAGAAATTAGACGTTAAATAGAGATCATCCTGTTATAATTTAATTTGTATCATTGCGTGTTCCTACGTTCGGACCGAAGTTTCGATTCTCCCGCCAGTTTGCGACCGCAACATCACCTTGGTTACGGTAGCGCTGAGATCGGACTTCTGGTTGCGACGAGGAACACTTACTGTATTGTTGATATACGTATGTTGTTTGTTCGTTGTTGGTCTGTCGCAGTGGACAGTCACAAAAATATTTAATAGCACAAATAAATAGTGAAAATAAAATTTTGTTAAATATACAGTCCACATTTTTATTGAACTTAACACATTCATTTCCTTTTTTCTTTTATTTCTAAGGTTTATATCATTTCATATTTCTTATCATTATTGCTGCCCCATAACTCTGTTTCCTATTTTTCTTGTTTCGCCTTGTTTAATTTTTCTTTGCATTTTATATTCATTTGTGTTCCTTTTGCATGTCCTTGTCCACTGTCAAAGTCGTCTTATTTCCGTTTGGTGCCTTTATAACTACGCCTTTTTGTATCTGTTGGGTTTGCTCTCTTTTTCAATACATTAACTGTTCCTATTCCAAATCCATTTAGTTCCATTTGTTATGAGGAAATTTTTCAATTTTAATCGTTTTACCAGCGTTTTCCTCCTTAGCTGCTATTCTCCTTCATTGGTGTTTTCTAGTACTTTGTCTCCTTTCTTGTTCTCTAGTTTGCTTTCATTTTGCCTGCCGATTATACAGGGATTTCGATTCCGACTTCTTTATTTAGAAAGTTTACTAAAATCTCCACACGTAACGTCTATGTTAAGTGCTTTAAGTATCAACTTGTTCTTCTTTTCCTCTTTTTTGCATATTTTGAGTGTTATTTCTACCTTTTCTACTTTCTGCTAGAGACCTGAACGAGCCGGTTTTTTTGGTCAGATCTTTACCAGGGTTTGGGCCTAGCCTCAGTTTGAAACTTAATCGGGCTTTTTGGGGCTATAAACGGACCACTCAGGCCTGCCGGGCCATTATTTCTATACTGATCCGAAGCGGACGATTGTCGTACTGCACCGAAACGAGATCTTTATCCTAGTGACTCGGACGCACTATCTTCGCACTGAATCGCATCAGAGAAACGTTGTATTGATTCGGACAAACATTACCTTCATCCTAAACCAAAGCGGAGAAAAGTTTCTTTCGTACTGACTCGAACAAGCTAAGTCAAGATCAGGTGGACGCCACTCGTTTATAATTCAAATCAGTTCCGGGTAGAGCTGCCCAACTCGAAACTCGGAGTTTGGTCGGACCGGACTTCAGCTTAAAACTGTATCGGAGTTTTTGGCCCTCTTGGGCCGCCCGGACTGTCTGGACCTGCGGAGCCGTTTGCGTCTGTTGAGCCGCTCGAGTGTATCTAACTGTTTGGAACCTGTTTGACCGTTCGTACCTCTCGAGCCGTTTGGCCCTGTCAAGCTTGAGGTTGGTCGGGCTTTTCGGGTCGTTATTTTTGTAGTGATCCGAAACGGACGATGCTCGTACTTCACCGAACCGAGATCTTTGGGCTGACTCGGACGCATTGAGCCGTACCGCAAAATCGTCGTACTGACTTGGACAAACATTCCTTTCATTCTGAACCAAAACGTAGCGAGGTATTTTTTGTACTGACTTGCACAAGCCAAGTCAAGATCAGACGAACGCCAGTCGTTTATAATTCAAATCAGCTCCGGATAGAGCTGCCCGACTCGAAACTAGGGTTTGCGTCAGGTAGGGTCTCAGTTTAAAAATTTATCGGACTTTTTGGCCCTATCGGGCTGTCTGGGCCGTTTGAACCTGCCAAGCAGTGCGAGCCTGTTGACCCGTTCGAGTCTATCTGGCCGTTTGGGATCTGTCCGAACGTTCGTACCTCTCGAACCGTTTGGTCCTGTTGACTTTGTCAGACCTGTCAATATTAAGGTTTGTCGGGCTTTTCGGGCCGTTATTTTTTGTATTTTCGTACTGCACTCAGACGCACTATTTTCGCACTGAACCGTACCGGAGGATCGTCGTACCGACTCGAACAAATAGTACTTTCATACTGAACCGAAAAGGAACATTCTCGTACCGCACCGTAGACGGAACGAATTTCTTCGTCGCGATCGGTCGGGCGTTTCGGGTCGATCAAGAAGCTACTGGGTTTGTCTTAGCTTTTATCACCTTTAATTCACTTGCACTTTGTAATCATTATTTTCTTCTCTTATTTCTCCTATTTCTTGTATCATTTCAACCATCATTGTTTTCATTTCCTCCATGTTTCTGCTTTTGTTTTTACTTTCTTTAAAAGTCCATTAGACATATCCAAATATTTGATCAAAAATCTTAGTTATTTCATATTAGGAACAGTAAAGACTCTTTATCAATGACGGTTCTAGATAAAGAAATCAGCTAGTGTATTATTTTTGTAGTCATGAGAATTAGTCATCTTCTTTGCAAACAGGTGGTATTAATAAGAAAAATAATTAAAATAATCCTAAAAACGCCATACTGCATTTTGATGAGATGTTTTTCCCATTTACAGATAAAAATAGGAAGACAACTTATAAAATTAGAGACAATAGTTGGATTTTAAGAAGCTTAGAATTTAATAACAGTTCCAAAAACTTTTTTCCCAATTCAGTCGATTTCTGATAAATTTAATTTCCTTTCAATACATTACTGCCCACGTTTCTGTTTTCCTGCGGCCTAAAACTTTTTAATAATATAATTAAAAAAAATTACCTTAACGTTGGTTTTCCACCTGGGGTATTGAGGTTGTATACGACCACTAACGGCATCAACTCCCATGTGACCATGAAAGTTTGCCCTGGGTTCATCTAAACTCGTCATCCCTATGGTTCCCCATTGAAATGCCAACTCGTTAGATCTCCTTTTCCATATCTGGAAGAGCATTAAAAATAATTTATTTTACTTAGTAATACAAACGACCACCGTTTTAGACCCTTTTTCAGGGAGAGGGAAATTTAAGCTTTCCGCTATTAATATCAAAATAAAACTTTGTTCCCAAGCTTGTAAATATTTTAACGAGCTGTCAAACGTAAATAAATAAATAAGGCCCTTTTGTTGATTTTTCCACTACGTTTGTATCGAGGTGATTCGGCTTTGCATACGAAACGGTTTCCCTATTTAGTTTGTAGGGCCTCAGGGAAAAAGAGAACTTCATTGGGACACAAGCGAATGAATGAATACGCGTCGTCTGCGGGAGATAAATGGGATTCGTTTTAGAAATGTCACATTAGAAAAGTTTTCATAATTGATCACTTTTCGTACTTGGGGGCGAAACGAGTCCTCGAGTTTTCTTAAAGCAGCGCCCATTATTTATTGTGTGTTGAGTAGATACTTACATCGGCGGAAACAAATTTGCAAAGACATCTATTTTGAATAAAATTCGACTTAATACCGAGAAGAGACTCGTTAAGCCTCCTGACAATTTCTTCTTTAAATTTAAACGATCGTTAGGGATATTTTCGGGAATAATTAGTTGCCTTTTTTCTATCATTTCGAGATTTAGGAACAATTAATATTGACTTACCTCTAAAAATACTGTAACCCAAACTACGTTAAAGATGCAAAAAAACGGAACAGCCTCTTTCGACAGGAGTAATTGTAAAAAGCCAAGACACATAGGAACAAGGAGGGCTGTTGTGTAGAAACCCAAAAATGTGAAGTAAAGCGCAACGGATTCTCCGAAGTATAACCTTATTTCCTCTGCAAAAAATAAATGAGATTTTTTTTCTGTAATGAGTTTCGCTAATCTTTTAAGGGAAGAGTATACACACTAATGAAGTTGTCTGCATTGCAAGCCGTTACTTTAATGAAACAATAAGTTCTGGCGGAATAAATCCGGTGCTTGTTTATTCTTATGAAGCTAATCTAAAATACGATAAACGAGAAAAATAAGGGTAGATTTAAAAAGTAATTTTAGCGAGTTATCTTTAAATTCCCCTACTAATAATGTTATCGTTTACCCTCGTTTTTTATTGCCTAACGTTTATTACTATATGAAATCTTATTGACTTACCATTAGCCGGTTCAGAAGCTTCATATACTATACATTAATCAAATCGATTTAATTCGAATAGTGCCTTCACTGTTTGTTTCTCTAACTAATCTGAATACAATTTGAATATCTTACCCCAAACTAAGCCTGGAATTGAATGCTCTAACTGGAGCAAATTGACAAAGTTTGAAAAGGAACAAAGTAAACTAGGTTCCCTGCCGCAACTTCTAAATGTCTTTAACGTTACTCAATAATAGTCTGTCCAAGTAATCATTAGATTTTTTAGACAAATAATAAGTACGCCCTGAAAATCCCGAATCGGTAAAAGTCTTTCAATCAGGAAAAAAATCTATTTAATTAAGCCAAAATTTGGGTTCATCATTCATCTATGTAGACGTTATTACAAAAAGGTCCAAAATTAAAATACTACATAAAAATGAACTTGTTTGTTTCAAGGAAGCTGAGTATCTTGTCAGAATCTG
>VTPC01090131.1:804523-843583 GCA_011009095.1 Ignelater luminosus
ATTAGCCGTGTGAAATGTTTGGTAAATTATGTATTGTTAGCAGTATTTTTTCGCTGAGATTGAGGACCAGCTTATCGGAGGTACTTCTAAATGGAAAACTCAAATTCAAGACAGGTATCTAATTGCAAACATTGCATTTGAGAGAATCAGTAAGATTGTCGCGCCACACTACTTTTAGATATTTTTTTCATCGTAGTAGGTTCATGCCTGACAGTAAATTTGAGCGATGCCACCACTTAGAACATGTCATTCCCAATAACACAAAGTGTCGAATCTCAAACTGGCTTAGTAATGGGCCAATGGAAAACTGGGATAGCGGCGTATCTCAAATGCTCTGACACACAAATCTCTCAAAGAGACATAAGACATATTGGTTCAATCTGTGATCTGGCATACGATTCCTCATGTCGTTATTAAAACCGAAACGTTTTATTGGACTAAAATTTCTGCTCTTCTGTAAAATGAGTAAATATGAGACACGACACTTTGTGTTATTAGCGACGATGTTTGTGAATACGGAAACGTGTTATAAGTGAGAAGAGGTCATCCTGTATCGACAGGCCTACAAAATGTAACTGACTGATAGAGACATTCTAAGTTAGGTTACAAAAGCCTTTGAAAATAATTCGCAGCTTAATAGTTGTCTTGCTCGGTCCTTTCAGTACCGAATGATACAAAAAAAATGGATTCTTGGTGGAATAATTTGATTTTGACACGTGGGGTAGCGACAGCTAATCATAGCAGTCGCGATAAGGGCTTTTTAAATCTGCATCTCTTTCTAAAACAAAAAATTGGTTTTTTGCAATTTTGAATGAAGCACCAAGACCAATTTGGCTTAATAGGTATTCAGACTACAAATACAAGCTATAGAAATCTTTATGGTTAGATTTTTTCCTTGGTGAGAAGCTCGTTAGTCTTCCAAAATCTCTGAAGTTCCACATGTGAAGATCGTTTAGGGGTAACGTGACACTGCTTGCTTCGATACCTACTGTCAAATTGAATCTTCTGAAGAACTGTACCATTCTGATATAAATAGAATGTTGCAGAATAAATCAGCTCTGATTGAATATCAATGTCATGCCAGTTTTAAGTTTGATACATTTAGAAATTATCCTTTAGTATTTTGAGAAATGTGAATTGAGCCTTGAAACTGTTGCATTTGTGATGAGATTGTTAACTGGACACAGCAATTTAAATGCAAAATCCAATGACAGACATTTTAGTTGCAATTTTAGCTGCAATGAATTTCAAGTCTAACGATTTGCATGCGTGCTCAGAAATAAAATGAGATTGAGATGAGTAGCAAACACATCCATGATTTTGAGTAACTTTCCAATTCAACCTCAAGAACATGTAATAGAATTTTGTAAATGTTTTAGTCTCCTCTTAGAGTTATATAACGAACGATGAATGCGTCACTCTTTGTCATTCAATATGGCATAGAATTCAGGTATTCAAAAATAGCCGAAACCGTCAGACAACAAAGGGGTGTTTATAGATTTGTCCAGAGGAAATTAGATGAAAATCTATCAGAATACGACTTCATTTTCTCCTCAATTAGAGAAAAGCCTTTCAAGCAGTGCTCGATTGCCTTACGTTTCATCATCATCACTATTGAATATCAGAGCAAATCATTTTTTAACTATATGTTAGCTAGAAAAAGTTGCTCGATGTATTTTGAAAAATAAAATTATGATTATTATTAATTTGTCAGTAATATTCAAAAACGCTTTTTATTGTTGGGTACCTTACACAATGAATACTACAAAAAAAGCCTCGTTCTCGTCTATCTATTGCTGATTAATCGATCGTGACATATCGGATAATGTGTCTAGACAGTATTTATTCAGAAATACCGACGAGTTTAATATAGGACGTCTCGTAACCAAATTTAATGAAAATGAAAATGTTTTCATCTTGCTTGGACCTTGTGTATAGAAAGAAATTTAGAATCTTTTGCCATTAACTTAGAATTTTAAATGTAGAGGGTTTGAATTCAATTACATATTTTAGTTGGAGGAAGACCGTTACTTAGTACTCTACTTGTAGGTTTATTCTATGAAATAATTTAATGAA
The DNA here is from genome assembly GCA_011009095.1 of Ignelater luminosus. NCBI lineage: Eukaryota > Metazoa > Arthropoda > Insecta > Coleoptera > Elateridae > Ignelater > Ignelater luminosus. The sequence goes on from VTPC01090131.1 coordinate 806,600, forward strand.
ATCTTTTAAATGTCTAAAGAAAATTCAATTGTAGTTATAATAGACATTACATAACGGCTGATGTTTTGTTAAATTTTCAGATCACAGAAAATTATCTGAGATGTAAAACGAGCTATTATCTAAACTAATATTTCCACAAACTCATAGTATTACGGTGGCTTTATTCGTTTACATCTTCACCGATAAAATGAAAAGCATGTAGTATGCAAATGTCTGGTCTTACCCTGGATGTTGATAATTACGAATTATAAATAAGCTAAGTACACACTTTTATAACTTGTCCTCTATGATATTGGTACAATTGTTATGCAAGAATAACCAGAACAATAAGTTGTAAAATGAAATAATTCCAACGCGTTTTCCTTCCTAAATCGATTACTTCTGCTTTTATTGAAAAACCCGACACAAACATCTTTTAACTTTTAACGAAAAGCAACAAAGAGGGGTAAAACGTACAATTCTCCAGTTACACTCATTTTCCCGATAAATTCACGTTGAATAAATATTAAGACTAACGAAGTCTTTAGATGACAAACTGTAATAATCTCATTAACTTTGCAACCGTTTTTGGGTGCCCTAAAATTTAATTAGAAATACTAAATACTATTAAATTCGAGCCGGTATATTCCTGTTCCGCTTTAGTCAATATTGAGCCGAAACAAAGCTCCGGCAAAAGCGACAAGGAAAGTAACATCAGGAGCGCCATTGTCGACAGCTTTAATGGCGAACTTAGTAGAGCATTAACACGGGTAGTTCTGATCCCAGACGGTCGAGCCAACCCTTCCGCCGATAATGCAAATGAAAATGGAAATGTTCCCGCGCAATTAACGCTAAAACAAGATGACACAGCCGTTTGCGGACGGTCAAACACAAAATTGATAATTTTATTTAACTTTCTAATTAGCTGCGTTCAAGCACCATTTAACTAGTTAACAAGTTAGAGGATTTTCCTTTTTACAGTGGTTTTACTTACCAAAGGGTTGCTTCCCGAATAGGGATAAATACCATTTTCTCCCCAGCTTTTTTAACGCTTCGTGATCATGAAGTGGATACATTTTCTTAATTAATTTGTACTGTAGGCAAACGTGAAGTATAGATTGCCCTTCGTAAAGTGCGTAGGGTGGATAGCCTGGGATGTGATCGTCTTCAGCGAGAGCTCTAATATTTTCGAGCTCGTGCCTTATAATCGTCTGTCTTTCAGCTACCGTTAGTAAGTCTTCCACACGCATTCCTGATGGGAGAAATTCATCTAAATCGCTCACCGTGAATTCTCGAATTTGGCCATTCTTATCGCTCTTTTGAATTTCCATCTCTTCGGCGACCTCGAGGAACTTGATTTTTGAAGCTGATATGTGAAGTACGACGCCCTTTGAATGTTTTATTAATAGTAAAAAAATTGAGTGTTGGCATGTCTGTCGTTTATAAAATGTAATAGTGAATTTAATGATTTTCTATGCGTACAAGCAAAATTGAATTTAGCCTAAAATTGAAATTCCACATTCATAACATGTAGTATTTATAGAACTAAGAAATTCAAATAAAGCGTTTTCAAATATGCATGTGTTATCGATTGTACCTCGGTTTGTTTCCATTGAATTATTAAATGGACATTAAAAGTCACTTAGTAGTGGTCTCGTTTGTAAAGAAAATAAACAGAGGTACTAACACGTTCGCACTCACCTCGTTTGGATTATATGGTTCTTTAAACACAATGAGCTCGGCGCCTCCATCCCGTCGTTTTCCTCGGATTTTATCAACTAGCCATTGTAGTGTTGTCGTTTCTATATATGGATCTATCCTTATAACTATATAGGATTGTGGAAGAACTGTTTCCTCGTCAGCGCCTTCATCCGAATCGTTATCGAAGTCGTCAAACAAACGTTGCTTCGACATGTGCCCTTAAAATAAAGTGCAAAAAATCAAATAAAGAGCGGCAATTTTTATTGGGTTTATTCTAGGTGTTACAACTAATACTTAGCATAATAACTTGTTAAGTTTATTCTTTGTTTTACATAGTTTAATGAAAAAAAAAAGCACGGAAAGCTGCGTGTCCACCTAAATAACGGTATTATACAATGCAAATGGGCAAGGAGCAAGGTCAATATTTGTAAAACTAAACACAAATAAAAATTTCACTTTCACTATTAGTTCGTTTCTTTTTAATAATCTAATAATTCTTTAAATAGAATGTGATCAACAGAAACGTAGTTTAAAAGCTCACATAATATACATAACATGTGTAAGGCAGTAACCATTTCTTACTGGCCCAAACTACAAAAAGAAAGCAACTAAGTGTTTAAACAGATAAGTTTATTTTATCTTTTTGGATGGAGTCAACAAAATCTAAAAAGAATTGCTAAATAAAATATAATTTGTAACAATGATAATAGTAATAATAAGACAATCGGTAAGATATTCAAAGCAAAAGAACAAATAAGGACTAACGCAATCAAAAGTCTTCTAGTTTAGGTTTTTCTCTTTTCTTGCCACTATGATCATCTTGGTCCTTTTTGATCTACTGTGTTGTTAGACCACTACCTAGTGAGGATGACTTTCATGGTGCCAATATGTAAAAAGACAAAATGAAGGAAAAAAGTAAATACAGGAATTAAGAACCACAAACTCAGAAAAGAGAAATCAAGAGAAGAATTCCAAAAATTGGTACAAGAAAAGTAGGAGGAGCAACGGGGGGAATTCTCTGGAGATGACTTGGAAATGATGTGGGGCACATTCAAGAACATAATAATAAGGTTAAGTTGGGAAAATCCCCGGACCACGACGGAATGGGTCAGGGCAGCCAAGAAGCTGTTCTGGATATTTTTCCGTTGGCTTATAAGCTAAAGAGGATTCCGGACGATTGGCGCCAGTCTATTATAATTCCCGTCTTCAAGAAGGGGGACAACAGACACTGTGGGAATTACATGAGTATCTCCTTGCTCAGTGTTTCATGGGAGACACATGCCAGAATCCAGGAGGCGAGGTTGCGCACTGCTCTGGGCAGCAGGCTGGCAGACCCCCAGTGCGGGTTTCGAAAAGAGAGAAGCACCCAGGACCTGATATTCATTGTGCGGCAAATGAGAGAGAAGTTGATAGAGCACGGCAGGAAAGTCTATCTGGCGTTTATAAGCCTCTAGAAGGCTTTCCACCGAGTTCCCAGGCAACAGATTTGGCAATTGCTGCGAGAATAAAGAGTGTAGCGGCTACCAGCAGTCTGTACACCAAATTCAAAAGCTATGTCAGGATTGCTAATGAGGAAGAAGCCTTTATCAGCAATCAAGGATTGAGACGAAGGTGCTCACTCAGCCCCTTCTTATTCATTGTCATGATGGATCAAATCATTAAGAGGTGCAGAAAGCGGGTGAAGAGACAAGAATTGATAGGGTTAGAAATCAAACAAATCCGCACTGCAGTTGGCGTGGAGCCTGTGAAAGACAAGGTGGAAAGAGGCCAGCTTAGATGGTGGGGACACCTCAAGAGGATGGATGAGAGCAGAGAAGCGAATAGGGTGTTCCTAACGGGGATGGAAGAAAAAACGAGGAGGAAAAAGCCGAAAAGGAAGTGGATGGATAATATGAAGGATGGGCTCTCGGGCAGGAATGTCAAACTGGATGAGGCTGGACTTGGACCAGGGACCGAGCAGCCTGGCGACGACTTTGTGCTGCCCCTAGACCTCGCAGTATTTGGGGCTTGGATTAAGTAAGTAAGTAAGTGTTGTTAGAAATTTAGTTTGAATGTCTTCAATAATATTCTCTTTCACAAGCTTCTGCAGTTAAGAAAGTAACTCATTTTAAAAATCCTTCAACTATATTTTTGGCACTTTCTTAAACGTTTCGTGCTACATGCTATGTGCAAGCCTGTAAACACTGCCATGTGTCTGTCAATTGGAATCGGGTCTTTTGTTCTGACTTCTAGATATTGCACTTACTAACATCCTACATAAATAAAAAAAACTATAAATCCGTGCCTATGCTCTTGATCACCCGGTATACTCTTGAAAGAAGATCTTTAATTCTATGAGAAGCATTATTAGAGAGGAAATGGAAAATTTAAAGAAAAGGAAAACTCTTCTAATGACAAAAGACCTCCTAGGAAGCAACGAACAATGAAGAGCATCAAGTCCTTTAAAGAGTATCAAAATGAACAATTTGACGATTGTAATGCAGGCTCTAACCATCTGACAAGTACCTCAGGATGAAAACATCTTCAAAGGAAGTAATGATAAGTGATTAAGGCTGAAAGTTTTGATCAAATTTCTAGATCAGATTTTTCCTTTAGCTGATACGTAAGTAATGGACAATCTGAACATTGCTTCGTCTGTTTGCGTATAAACCATTGAACAAAACCAAACATTCAAGATATTTTCAACAACATTTTAGTTTTTGTAGATCAACGATTAGATACTTAATGTGCAAATAAAATGCAACTGACCTAAAGTTACTAGAGGAAGGAGGAAAATAAGTGGCAAGTCTAAAATCAAAACTTAGTGGTGGTGGCTGTACAATCAAAGCATCAACAGTGCAATTGAAGTTGTTTCCATGCGCCATACTTATTATAAAAATTGCTAGACATAAGTACAGCTAGAGAAATGCCATGGAAAAATCAGGAGAATTATGATTATGGTCATACAATATGCTTTGCATCCCCAAGGCAATGTTGGATATTAAATTAGGGCCTTAAAAGCCAAGGGGTATACATTGTACGGTGATGGAGACTATTCCAATCAAGATATAGATTACAATCCTGAAGACGATGACAGCGCTTCTCACATTTCAGAAGCATCACAAGAAATACAGAATGAGAAAGAAGTAATAGAAGATCCTGAAAATGCCGGTCCACTTACACATCAAACTGGAAGGAAAAGACTTTGGTGACCAGATACATGGAAACGACAAAGAGCAAAAAAGTTGAGAGATGAAGGGCGAAAATATGTAGACCAAAAGCAGAAAGTTCACGAGGCTAGCAGATTGCGACAGTACAATCATCAGTGCAGGTACGACTGTAACATTAACGTGCCTGAAGAAAACCGAGAGGTCATTGTGAACGCTTTTTGGAAGCTTGGTGCTTGGAAGCTTCAAAGTTTCTTTTTAAATGGTGTTCTTGAACTGAAACCTGTAAAAAGGGAAAAGCTGACAGCTATGGTATATCCAATAGAAACATATCCTGTGTGTACACATTAGGTGGTTTCAGGGTGTGTAAAGAGTTTTTAATAAAAACTCTAGATGTTTCAAATAAAAGATTACAGAATGTAGTCACCAAAGAGAAAGATGCAATATCTGGCGTCTGCACGCGTGATCAAAGAGGGAGAAAACCTTTCAATAAAATCTCACAGGATCGTGTCGACATCATCAAGGAACATATAAGTCTATTTACTCGCTATGCGAGTCACTATTCAAGAGAGAAGGTCTCAAACCGCAAGCACCTAGACTCGCTTTGAAGCCAGTTTACAAACTTTACTTAACATTTTGGCAGGATGACAAAAATGTGGAGCCAGTTAAAGAAAGTTTCTACAGACATATCATGTGTGATGTGTGATAAACTCCTAATAACAATCGATGATGAAGAAGCAAAACTTCAGGCACACATTCAAAAGGAATTACATCTGCTTAAAGCTGAACCTGCACAGAAAGCCAAAGATGAATGTTGTAATAATGCTGATGAAACTAAAGTCTCCCATATGTTTTGATTTGCAAAAAACAATGCCAACACCAAATGTAACCAATTCTAGGCTTACTATTACAGACAACTGTATACCTTAACGTACTATATGATCTAATTATCACTGCTTTCAGTGATAATTGTGGAGGCCAAAATAAGAACCATATTACTGTGAAGTTTTTGCTATAAATTGTAAGGAATACCCCGATCGAAAGCGTAGACCATCGTTTTTTAATATGAGTGTGATCAAGATTTTGGTCTAGTAGAGATCAAGAAGACGAAAAATAAAAAAATCTTTACGTTCCTGAATACTAATAAGAACTCACTGCATCCTCTTCTCGAAAATTCATAGTGGTACAGATGGACGATGAAGACTTTGTCAACCTTGATTCTCTTACACCTTATTTTAGGAAACCGGTGCAAGGAATCCAAGCAATGCGATGGTTGAATTTTGAAAAGGAAAACCCTTATACTTTGTTCTACAGTAACAATACTTCTGCTGATGGCTTTATGGCATTCTATTCGCTTCAGATAAAGTCTAATCGGGCTGGCAGAAACGCAACTGCTCCGCCTGAACTCCCAACTGCAACTGAAACACCCACACTCAAGCGTGCAAACCTCATAGATCTCTTGTAATTTGTACCTCCAATTTATCACGAGTTCTATAAAATATTTTCTCTAGTAAAGTGAGGTGCAAGAATCAGCATGTATCAATCAGGAATGAAACAGTGTTTTCTTCCAATTACTGTTGATGCTCAACTTTAGACTTCATTATCTCAAAATCAGATTTCTTGCACTTGTATCCCTTGGCTTCTAGGGTCCTCAAATATCCTAACTATTAAATCCTTTGAAGGTGGCCCGTTTGAGGGTGCAGCCCGAGCCATAATAATAGTTTAAATACATCTTGCATCTCAGAAACGGCTGATACTATAGAGATGAGACTTTGGTAGGTAGATGCGAGGAGAATTTTTTTTGGCAGAGATGTTGTCGTGTTCGAGGACCGTACACGACGCGTCTGCAAACAAAAGCAAGCCCGACCAGGGGCTTCAAAACATCGATGCTTCAAATTTTCAATAAACCATATCGATGTCTTTAATAGTTTTTTCCTAAACGATGTTTTTGCCTTTCTTGAATCTTAATCTTAGGTATCCCTATAATTTACATTTTACAATAACAACAAGTAGTGAATCGTGAGTGTTGGCATTCTTGCTTTCGAGGTAGGGCTGCACGGTGTATTCTGTGCTGTGCGGTACTGTGAGGGAAATAGGTAGATTGGTATTGGTAGTTGTCCAGTTTGTTAAGTCCATTCATTCGTTAACTTGAATGTTTTGTTCGGGGCAGTCTTGTGCAGGGGGTGCAATGCACCCGGTGGCGACAACTAGCTGCTCATAATTACCTATTTGAAACGTAAAATAGACTGAAAAATCAAATTAAAGTTTATACGTAATAATTATTGTTCTAATCAAACGTAATTTGATTGCAAAACTTGAAATATGAAATCAATACAGACAATTCTTTCTGACACAGTAGCTAAAGTGTAAGCCTTGAGCGCCATGATTTTTGAAGGGCGCCACGAATTTTAAAGAGGATACCTTCGATATGTCTGGTTTGGAGTTCAAGGACAACCCTCATGTCTGATTGAGGGCGTTTACGTATAATAAGCCTCGGCGTGTTCAAATAATTAAGATGACATTCTAATCAACTCAAACAGACGTTTGAATCTGAAAATCGAGGCCTGAGATTGTGTGGGTACTTGTCAACATCAGGAAAGTGGGAGTCTGGTGCTGGCTCATTATCTACATTTCCTCTATCTGTTATCGCTATCTGTTTATTCCTAATTCACTTGTTCTGCATTTGTATTTTGAACGACGCATCCAATTGTAGGAATTATTTAGTTAAACGTATATTTGTGCCATTCGTATGTTTAATTAAGGCTGTAGGTATCATGTTTTCTAAAAAACGTAAAGTTGACAGTGAAAATAAGAAATCTCTGACTGAGTGGGCCGAACAGTACTGTTTCACGCTGCCTGAAAAGACTGCAGCCGTTCCAGTTTGCCCCATATGCAACAAAACGGTCGCCATTGTTACAAGTGGCAACTTAAAGCGACATTACAAAACAACTCACCAAGATTTTCATAACAAGTTTCCCCCTGGCAGTACAGCGCGCAAAGTTAAACTGCGGGCGTGTTTGTCGTCTTACAAGAGTAGCACAGGGCTATACTGGCCCGGTGCATGAGCGAGCAAGAAAAATCAGTAGAAGCAGCGTTGAGTGTATGCTGGACTCTCAGCACCAGAAGTCATTTTCAGACACCGAGATCGTAGAAGAATGTATATGTTGGAAGTGACCATAGCACTTTTTGAAGAAAAGAAGGATATTGTTGCAGCCATTCAGGGAATTCCTTTATCGGCAAGAAGCAATTCAAGAAGAACAGAAATTGACGAATTGACGAATCTTACGATCTTGTCGATGTGAGCAAATGCCCATTTCGGTGCGGTTCTTTGACATTGAAAGTAAAGTATTCAGAGATGAGCTACTAGCAATATTGCCGATTAAACGAATTACTCGCGGAAAAGAATTTGTACAAGGCTTTCGATGACTACACAAAATCAGGTCTCAATTATGATAAAATTGTGTCTACTATTTCAACTGACGGTGCCCCGGCAATGATTGGCATGGAAAAAGTTTTGGTAAAGAGAATTAGGGATAAGAATGCTGAGATAATATCTTTTCAGCGCATAATTCACTAGACACCCCTCTGTGGCAAATTCAGTGCTACACTGAAGAATGTAATGGAAGGAGTGATCAAATTTATGGGGTCTCTTTCTGCTCTTCAGCACAGACAATTCAAGGGGTTTCTGCCTGAATAAGGGCGAATAAAAGAAGTGACTATATTCCTGGGAAACTTGCATTGCTTGAGATAGGGAAACTTAAAAGAAAAGAAAATACTGGCTATTAATCTGGCTACAATGTGTGGCATCACATACATATGTGAGACCTCTTTTTTCAAAATAAACATGTTGAAGAACAAATCTCGCTCTACATAGGTTAATGGATGCACACCTTGAAGACACTCTGCGAATTAGTTCTTCTGCACGAGTACCAAACTTCAAAAAACTGACTCAAGACCAGAAATGTAATTTTTAAAATTAAAAGCATTTCAATTTATGGTTTTTGAGCATCTAACAATCTAACTAAATTAAAACTGTTGTTAATTATTACAGATTATTTTCTCAGGACCTCACTAAAAAGTGTTATAATCATCCGGACCCCACAAGATATTACTTACTGACCCCTGGTTTACAGTTTCCAGAACCATCGCCAGTCGCAAGCTGAGCAATTTCGCAAACGCCAGCAATCATAAAAGCTGTTAAAGGCCCGAATTCAACCTAGTCCTATCAAAAACAGAAACTGATGGTTCTGGAGATGAAATTGTCAAGCGAAACCTTAAAACGAGTGATTAATCAGGACCTCAAATTGGGCGCTTATCAAAAAAAAAGGCAATAAAGAGTAAACTTGCTTCTTTGTCGGTACGGATAACAAACACCGCATGGGAGAAAATCTGTACAATTGAAGAACATCTACGCAAGCAAAATGATAGAATGTACGCTGCAAAAGCTGCTGGAAAGATCCCTCGTGTGCAACCAAGTCATCAACCGGTAGCTATCATGGTTTAACTGAAAGTTTCTTATTTGCATACCAATCAAGTTCATTTTTATGTAATATGAGCAATAAGTTTTCCAACAAGATTCAGGCAAAATCTTCACAACAAAGGCTTCATCACGAAAATATAATAACACAAAAATTGGCCCTCATTAAGCACAGACCTAAATTATTTGGATTACAAAACTTGGTGATTTTTAGAAGAAAGTCAGCTCTACGAGTCACCGAAATTTAGAGCAGTTAAAGTTACCTCTAGTTCAAACTTCAAACAGTGACTAATACTGATACGAAAGTCATGCGAGCTGCCATATATGATTGGTTTGGACAATTACAAGCCTGTGTGAAAGTACAAGGAGATTATTTTGAGTAAGTAAATTATGTATCGAATTTTCGTATTTCGTTTCATTAGTCTTATTTTGTATTTATTTGATTTTAGGACAGAACTAGCCAGACTACATGGGTGTTACAAATTGTCTAAAGCGCTCTAAAAATTATAATAAAAGTTTCGGGGCGTGTAGAACGCAAAAAGGTTTTTGAAGCAAACAGTGCAACAGCGGGATGTTTCGCATGGTTCAACTGAGACAGAGACACTGATTTCAGCAATGTGCCACAACCTGCATTATTTTAGATTTAGGCCTGTTAACAGAAATTGTAAAGTACTAAATAATTTCTGAATAAGGTGTTGGGAGTTACTTTGCTCTTGGTGAAGGATGTTTGCATTTTGATTGGTTAGTTTTCCGTTCGTTCTCCCTTGCATTTTCTGTTTCCTGGTTCTGTGATAGCTTCTTGGTATGTTAACATAACATGCTTTTCATATCTAGCAGGTCTTTTAATCTATCTTTCTCTTATACCTTCTCCTAAGTCTTCATTTTGACCTTCTTTAATTTTCGATACATTTTCTTGCTCTTTGGCATGACTTTCTTCTTGTGTTACTTCTTCACGTCCTCTTCCATCTTATGTTATGTAATCTTGTGATATTTCTTCTTGTTCACTTTCTTCTTCTGTTGTGTCTTCGTGTCCTCATTCATCTTGTATTAGGTCTTCCTGTTCTCTTCCATCTTGTGTTAACCCTTCTTGCATATTAATTCTTATAGATTCTTCCTGCTCATTTTTGACACTTCTTTTGCTCTCTTCAAATATAACATCTCTACGTATTATTATTTTTCTCAATTCTGAGTCCCATAATCTACAACTTTTACATGACAGTTTGCTAACGTGATAAATCTGTTTGTCCACATTTACATTGGTATTACACTGAGAGATTTTGTTCAAGCGATAAACTTTAAAACGCACAGCTTCTCCCCATAATTTTTTACCAAGACCTGAATCAAATATTAGTGCCCCTGATTTTTCCATTATGGTTCTGTTAAGGCGTTCAGCTTTAGCAGTTAGTTGTGGCGTATGAGACACCATGTAATCCAAAACAATTCATATTCTTTTATAATGTTTTCATCCCATGACTCACATACTTTCTTCCATTGTAAAAATTCAAATTCTTAAAAGCTTCTACCTCTTCTCTACATTCTTGCACGTACTTTTAGTTTCTATTCTACCTTTTCCTTGAGCTTCCATGCATTCATTTTTCTTAGCCACTGATATATTAGTTTTTATGTCTTCTAAATTTCAAACAACTAGGAACACCCAGAATGTACTACAAAATATTCTGATTTTTGTCATTTTTAAATATCATAAATGTAATTTTACATTCTTCTTCCTTATATGTATTCTTTAAGAAAACAGTCTTGTTTCATATGGTTTGTTTTTTACATATTCTGCTGCTCATTGTTGTCTCTATTTTTGGGATATGAATTAGCGAAATGCCCCAATTGAATATACCTGTAGCATTTCATTCTTTCTATGCCACTTTAAAAAACCTTTTGTTCTAATTATTTACATTATTCTCTGCACACTTGAATGCTGAACCTTCTTCTTTACTTTTTCTTGCTTATTTCTGGATTCCTGGATGTACAAGTAGACTCGGTTGTCATTTGTATTTGCCCATGGGTATGTACTACATATAAACTGAAGTGTTGCAAATGAGTAAGCAGTAAGATATTATTATTTTTGGCAATACATAATTGAGAAGAATGGACTGAAAGAAACAAAGATACAACTTGGAAGATCCGAATGACGTAGAAGAACTCATAGACTTGATAAATAATAGTGATATGGTAATAAGATGAGTTAGATGAAGATAATCCCGATTCCATAAATCGACCTGGACCAGAAATCTTGGAAAATATGATGGAAGAGAATGGAAAAAGTAATAATTGAGGTACAATCAAGAAGAAGGTATACTACAGCTTAGCATCAAAAAGACTGACATGAATTGGATTAGAAAGCCATTTACTAAACCAAACATAGAATGGACTCCAGGTTCAGCAAACTCTAGTCTCGCTTAATCACTTGATCCCATAGAATATTTTTCAAAGTATATTTCGGCGGACGATTTTGAGAGGCCGACCTCTTTTACAAATATCTATGCCATGCAACAAGGTAGAACTTTCAAATCAACAAATAAGTCAGAGATACAAGTCTTTTTTGCCCCCCTTTAATGATGGGATGACTAAGTACATTTCCCAGGATAAGAATATATTGGAAAAAGACTTTTTGGAAAACATGTCAAGGGATCGTTTTTCTCAATTGCGGTCCTGTTTGCTTTGATAGATAGATAACTTGGCAAGATCAGACGGATATAAAGTACAGCCCATAATAGAAGCTGTCCGGAAAAGATGTTTAGAGCTTAATCTCGAACAAAAACAAATGATTCCATTCACTGGAAAATTGTCTATAAAGCAAAGTAAAAGGACAACCTTGCCCATGGAGCTTAGAAATTTTTCTGCTGTGTGGAACAAGTGGTCAAGCTTACGATCCTACCTTTTATCAGGGTTCATCTACTAATCTAAATGAAGTAAGAAAGGTTGGACAAAAAACTGCAGTTGTTCTCCACTTGGCTGATAGAATATTCAAAGAAAATCGTAAGCTCTACTATGACAATTATTTTTCCTCGTATTCGATTCTAAACATTCTTCGAGAAAAGAAACATTTTTGCACCTAGAACTATAAGGCTAAATAGATTTTCCAAGTCGTCGTTATTTACAGATCAAGAACTGAAAAGGAAACAACGCGATTTTTCAGACAAACAAACAAAGAAGGGGATGTCGTTTTGGTAAAGTGGCTGGATAACAAAGCCTCTAATTATTTAGACAAAGGTGAAGAAGATAAGGTAAAGATGTGGGAAAAGAAGTAGTCGGAATATATAGAAATTAGTAGACCGGAAGTAATAAAAGACTATAACCATGGAATGGGAAGAGTGGAAGTTTTAGACCAATAGGATTCTGATTCGTTCTGAGAAATGAACACTTCGCGTTATCACACACATGGTCGACTTTGCTCTAGCAAACAGCTAGTTGGAGTATAAAAAAGATTGCGAAAACTGTAATGTTCCTACAAAGCAAGTACTGAATAGATTTTAGAAGGAAGGTAGCTGAGAGCCTGATAAGTATAGGGGCAAAAAGTAAATAAAAAGAAACGTGGGAGACAGTCGTCCTCTTCACCTTCTGATTCCTCAAGCAACAAGCCGTTTACAAGAAATACAGTATGACCATTTGGATCATATGCCCCAATTTGATACGAATAAAGAAGCAAAGAGATGCAAACTTTCAAACTGTACAGGTCGAAGTCATTTTGTGACAAATGCAAAGTTTATTTCTGTCTTGTATGTAAGAGATAAAAATTGTTTCGCTGCTTTTTTTAATTGAAATTCATTCATGGAATTTTTTTAATATTGTTTGTCTTTGAATATTGTTTATGCTTTGAATTTATCATTTTAGAATTATTGTGAAGTTCTAATAAAATGTGTCGTTTTATTTTGTATTTATGTATTTTGTGTCAGAATAAAGTTTACTGCATGTTTTGTAATTTTACTTCAATTGGCACCACATCTACCCATTTTTTTTATTAAAAAATATTCTTTTAATTAATAGATATCATCAATGCTTTTTAACTCAAAACTACATAGAAACATTTTTTATTAAAAACAAATCAGGGCTGAAAGGGTTAATGGACAGTGACTACGTGTGAAACCCAAACGTGGGACTTCTGGCTCAATCCAAAATGGAAAATAATAATTTCTCCAAAAAGAAACAAAATTAACTTAATTAATATTATTTTCAGGAAAACTAATAAAGAATTTTTCCACATCGTCAACAAACAAAATTAATAAAATTGGCGCTTACAAATTGCTGCTTATCTTCATGATTTGTCACTGATCGATGAATATTAATATTAATAAACATAAGGCAAAAAAAACTAATAAAATGGAAAACCATTTTAAATACTCACAATAATACGGTACTCTCATTTTACAAAAAAATCTATTCCACCGGTTAATGAATAATGAATGAATCAGCCGAAACAGCTAACCATATCGGAACAAAAATAACACTGAACCTAATCACAATGGCATTTTTAATCGTCTCGTCACAACAATTTACAATGTTTTACGTTTTTCCGTCTGCGATTAATTCATAAATAAATAAAAATAAAATTCAATATATTCTGTGATTATGTAAATCTGTTTGAAGGCCGTGTACTTGAACATTTCGATAGTTAAGACGAAATTAATATTGAAAATATTGTAAGTAGATCAACGATAATTAAAACTAGTTTACTATTAACAATTCTGAAATAGTATCTACGTACTATATATTTCGTTTATCAGTGTCATTTACTTTCTAACATAAATATCTTTCCACATTTTATTTAAATAAAATGTAAGGAATAATCGTTAATATAGATATATAATGATTTCTTGTATTTGTTTTGATGTTCTGCTCTAATTATCTTGTTGCTCAGTTTGTTAGCTTTGTGTAATTATACTGCAAACAGTAATAATTATTTTGCTTAATTTTGTGTTGCCAATATTGTTTTAATGAAATCTTTAAATTAATTAAGCAAATAATGTCTACAGGTTATAAATACGAACTAATTTACCTCGAAGCGTATTGAGTCTTTCGTGAATCCCCCATAATTGATCTATATGATGGTCGCCCTCCTCTTGAATAACATTACCGCCCTTGTAATTCAATCCTGAAGACAAAGATTCCGTTTTGCGAAGAGCGCTCGGCATTCTACGAAATTTTCTAACTGCGAAAACGGGATGGAGGGAGGAGAATTCGTTTGGAAACAGGAAGCTGACAGGTTAGGATAATGATGAGTGTGGTAGTATCTGGAATTGATCAAGAACACTTAACCAAGAAATTTAGACGTAAATGTCGAAACGGTCGCGTTTATTTTAGGAAAGGAATTAATATGTCCTTGACAAGGTGTGTGGGCTAATACGGTGTATTGTTTTCATTTATATCGGCTGCGAACGTCGGGTATTATATTGTTTCGGTGTGCTGCTGCGTAGAAAAAGATGTTTCATCGTATTATGTCATGGATTGTATAATATTTTAATGGCAATTAGTGTACAGTATGGTTGAAATCACAAATTAATTACGATACAAAAGACAGTATTTCTAGTAAAAAAATCCCTTAATCAGTTTACTGCTTTTTAATTTTTTTAACAAAACGAAAGCTTTTCTCTAAATGCGCCTTCAAAACGCATTCTTTTGTTTTATTAACCCTCAACAAAAGAATTTTTGTTGAAAAGGGGAGATTTAAATTTAAAATTGAGATATACTAAAAGGAATATTAAACCCAATGTACAGCTATCCACAAAAATTCAGGATAACTACAATTTTAATTTTCTTAATTATTCATAAACAATATATAAAAATTAACCTCTTCAGCGACAGTAGAAATATAATTTTGTAGTTTTTAAAACCTGCATTCAATCTTTCACATAAGATGCGTTTTCTTCGAGTAATAGCATTTTGAATATTACAGGTTTTAAGTGTAGCAACTCTGGAACCAAAGCCGTAATGTTTATTTAAATACGTAGTTCGATATGTTATAGTTTGATATAAATCTCAATGCTAATTTTATTTAAGTTACAATTATTTTCCTATTTTGTGTTTAATTTCTTCAATAAGATCAAATATTTTGGTGGATACTGTCTAGAAAGATGAAAGCACAGAAAAATACCACAAAAGATATTACGAACGTGTAGCCGGAACACCCTGTATACAAAGAAAAGTAATGGAATAGTAAATATCAACATGGATTATAGAGAGGGTGCAATGTGTTGAAGACTCCATTAATTTTAATTAGCGCCAATAACATATAAGACACGTAAATATGTAATTTTGCAACGCACTGTCAAAGATAATGAAGTTGGTCAGTGTAAATAAATAGCGTAACAAATGTCAGACGGAGGTTATCATTTTGTGTTTGTGTATTTACTATATGATATTTTTATACATATATAGATTTCTGACATAACAAACTATTTTTGAACGTACATCTACAGAACGATCAAAAAACCCGTATCGCGGTCACTTATATTATTACATACAGGATGTAATCAATCGATAGTTACAGCTTCGCTGGCAAGTATGAAAACAGTACATTTCCAACTACTTATACTTTTTATAAGCCATTTAAGTACTTCACAACATGCTATTATGATACCATAATAAATAATATTTATTTCTAACATCAAATAATTGAGTTAAATTAAAAACATAGCAGATGTACAAGCATTTTTGTTAGTTTCTGTTTCACACCCGTCGAAGGCTCGAATAGTTCGTAATGGTATAAAACTTTTTTTTTGTAAACAAGGACTGTGTGTATGGTATAACTATAAATTAGTCAAGAAAATATACAATTTTTCACTTGCCTTTCGTTAGACAATTTTCTTTTTCTCTCAACAACGTGTTGCTACGACTGCCCATAAGCCAACTTGTAAGATTGAGCAGTAATTGTAATTAAAGCAATAAGAACAAAGAACAAGGAAAAATATATACAATTTGTCTCTAAAAGAGAAATGGCAATAAGAAACATACCGCCGACCTTAAAATAGCAAACTATTTTAACAAACAACAAATTCAAATTTATTACTGACAGTTTTTACTGTGGCAACGCAGCAAATGCCATCGGCACCAGGATGACTTTGTATTACTCTTGCAAGCGCCTAACACAGGGGTCCCAAACCCTATGCCCGCGGGCACCATGGCGCCCGGCGACCGTTTCACTTGTGCCCGCCGCTGTACGACCACGACAGTGTTGCCAATATTTTATCCTATAGAAGCGCCAGTTCCGTTCCGTCAAAGCGCCAAATAGCGCCATCTGAGATTAAGCGCCAATTCAAATCTCGGTAAGATTTTCGGTTAAACATCACGTACATTCTCACTTCTTTTACGAGAGGGCACCACCGTCGAATACCACTTCGAATTACACATATATTAAGATTCCCTGTAGAACTTGCATTGCTGAGATGCAATAAAAATAATAATAGTTATTATATTTTAAAGTCAAACAGGTCTAAACTTTTTAAATTTTTAAGCGCCAACAAGAACTTTTGCGCACCATGACTGTCCCGCAAAACCCCAGTTTAGCGGAAAATCGCCATTGTTGGCAACATTGGACCACGATAAAAGAAATTTAAGTTTTCAATAAAATGCTATGTAAAAGTTTTTTCAGTTTTTTAAATATTTATTAATGAATTAGAATTAGAGAAATATACGCGTATGTGTTTGCTTATTTGAGGGATTTTCTAACAAAGAGATTATGTCATCAGCAATACGAGATTTACAGTTGTCGGATAACACTGTTACAAAAAATATACATGCCATTTCCAAAGACATGCAAATTCAGTTAAAAAGTGACTTGGAACTATGTGACTGGTTCTCACCACAATTTGACGGTCTGCAGATATATCAGACACAGCACACTTAGCAGTTATGACGAGAATGGTATTTAGTAATTTTACTGTAAAAGAAGATCTACTGAAAATATTACTGATGAAAGGACGAACAACAGGTGAGAAAATCTATAACATATTTAGAACGTATGCAGAGTCGATAGATATGCCTCTGTATTACTTTTTGGACACGTCATGAAAGTAGTTACAAAAATAGTAAACTTTATTCGAGCAGCCCCTCTACAATACTCCCTTTTCAAGGCCCTACTATAAAATCCTGAAGATCCTCACCTCATTCTGCATACTGAAGTGCGTTGGCTCAGTAAAGGCAAAGTTCTTGCAAGATTTGTAAATTTAAATGAAGAAATAAAAAGTTATCTCAATACTAAAAATCAAAATTTTGTTGAACTGACGGACTCTCGCTGGCTGGTGGATTTGGGTTTTATCACAGACATAATGGAAAGATTGAATTATTCATACTTGGAGCTGGAGGGAAAAGACAAACATATAGCTGTAACGATTGGATTTGTAAAGCTAAAATGATTTTGTGGATATCACATCTGCAGATGAAGTCACTTGTGTATTTCCCAAATATGAAACAATGATAGGCGATGCCAAAACTGACTTAACATCATTTCTTATCAACCTTCAATTACTTCAACATCAGTTTGAAAAGCGTCTTTCACGGTTTTTTTATTAATCCTTTTACTTTCCAAGTAAATGTTTTGTTCAAATAAGAACAGAAGAAGTGGAGCTAAAAATTTTGGACCTTCAGAACCACATTGTCCTAAAATCCAATGTATAAGATGAGAAGTTCTTGAATATAGTAGATAATATCGTTTTTCAGTTCCACATACTTGTGTGAATCATTGTTTTCAACAATAAATATCATAAAATCAAAGTACAGATCTCGACTTACAGATGAACATCTTGATGATTGCTTACGAGAAGGAATATCATCATACTCTCCTAATTATGAAGCAATTGCAAATGAAATGCAGTTCCAAAGATCACATTGACTTTGAGATTTACATTTTTTATAAAGAATTTTTGTACCGTGTACACTTTTGGCAAATAAACAGTGAAATAAGAAGACAATGTGAAACAGATGACATTGTAAGATGGCTAAGAAAGCAAAGAAGAGGGTTGAATCAACATGTGACAAGAATGGCAGACAATAGAACAGCCAAAATCTTTAGAAACAACAAACCACAAGGCAAAAGACCCATAGGACGACCACCAAAAAGATGACAAGACAGCTGGCAATCAGCATCACAAGAATTCCCTCGAGGCAACCCAAACGAAATACGCAATATGCATTTGTAAGAGGAAGAAGTAAACTTTTGCATGTATTATTAAATAATTATTTATTTTACATAAGAGTGTAAACAATAATTTTTATATCTTAAAATTGTTTTTGGAATTAAATATCTTTTTTTGTATATTCTGTGTATTTATGTATAACTATAAATTTACTTTGAAAAAATTACTGGCGCCCGCCGCTCGACCGATATTCAAGAATGTCCTCTTCGATACAAAAAGGTTGGGGACCCCTGGCCTAACGTAAAGGCGGATGGTGCTCATTTTTTATAACCACTAAGTCCCCTACTTCAATGTTTAAGTTCTTTTTTGTGCATTTAGAATGCTGCTGGGACGTATTTAAATAATCAAGATGCCATCTCTTCCAGAAGTCGGCATGCAATCTTTGAATTAATTGCCAACGCTGATATTATGGTTTGCATAATCGCGCAAAGGTAATGAAGTAAGTGGTTCTAAAATTAAGAAATGACCTGGAGTAAGTGCAGAAATATCATTAAGATCACTACTCATAGAATATAGTGGCCTAGAATTTAAAACAGATTCAACCTGCATGAGTACAGTATAAAAGTCAATGCTCAATTAGGTGAGCTTTGACACTTCGCACACCTGCTTCCCAAAGCCCGCCAAAATTGGGTGCCGCGAATGGATTGAAATATCATTTAATTCCTTCAGACTCTACGGTTTCTCTCATAGTGTCAATCAATTGTCTGTAAGCACCGAATTTATATCGTTGCAGCGACCCCTACGCGATACGAAACGACGAAATGCTGCTAGGAAAGCTTCGCTACTCAAATTGGAAGCTAGCTCTAAATGTATTGCCTTCGTGGCGAAACATATAAATATGCAAACATAGGACATTTGAGACTTTATGCTTCTCGATTTACCTAACGTGACTGAGAATGGACCTGCATAATCTACACCTACCTCCTGAAATGGTTTTACCTGAGATACTCGAGAAGCAGGTAGGTCACCCATGTACGGTACTACAGGTTTTGAATTGACTTTGAAACATTTAAAACAACGCGATAGACAATGTCGAATAGCATTTTTGACCGACAAAATCCAAAATTGCTGTGCTATTAAGAAATACAGAGCCTGTAAACCGGGATGAAGAAACTTCTTATGCATACTTTCAAAAATTAACTCCGTCAAACGGTGTTTTTGAGGTAACAATAAGGGAAATCTTTTATCATAAGACAAAGATGAGTTGGTAATCTCCCGCCGACCCTGAGAAAACACTTTTCATCTAAAAATGGGTTTAACTTTCGAATAGATTTCGAATTGCATTTTCCACTCTTTAGTTGACTAATATGATTTGAAAAACTTCTGATTGAACTTGCTTTGCTAAGACCTTAAGTATGTCTTGAAAATCGGTTTCGCAAAGTGCAGTAAATTTTCTGTCTTCTTTATACCTTGAGGTATTTACAAATCTAAGGCAAAACGCTATAATCCTAAAGATTTTTTCTAAAGAACAAATTTTATTAACAATACTGTTCATATCCCGAAGTACTAAAGAAATCAGAGCAATCTTTCTTCCTTCGTTTTGGACTTCCGAAGACGAGAAATTCAAAGTATCAAAAGGCCAATTATCTGACGTTTCCAATAAAAACTCAGGACCACTAAACCACATGAAGTAGTGAAGTAATTGCTCCGGAAGCAAACCCCGACTTGCACAATCAGCAGGATTATTATCCGAAGGAACATGTCGCCAATGATTCGGAGATATTTTATCTTGGATATGGCTAACACGATTACTAACGAAGGTATGCCAACAATGTGGTGATGACTTGGTCCAAATGAGAGTAACTTTAGAGTCAGACCAGGCGAACGTTTATTCTCATATCCATTGCGAGCAAATTCTACTAAATCTGTCAACAATACAGCAGCACAAAGTTCTAATCGTGACAATGACAATCTTTTTAAGGGTGCCACGTTGGATTTTCCAGCTACTAAATAGACTCTAACCTCTGTTTCATTAATCAAACTAAAATACACTACTGCACTGTATCCAGCCTCACTTGCATCCGAAAATGCGTGTAATTCACATTCCCTTTTGTAGAGAGGAATGTGTCTAGGTATCTTCAGCAAAGATATCAAATGAAGTTCAGACTGAAATCTTTTCCACTAAGATATAATATCCGAAGGGGGTTCTTGATCCCTCTCCAAACCTTAAATCCATAAATGTTGGATTAGACGTTTAGCGAAGAGAGTGAGGGGTGAAATAAATCCCAAAGGATCGAATATTTTTGCCAGATCAGACAAAATTGATCTTTTTGTAAAAGAATCTGACATACGAGAAACTCGATAAGTAAAACTATCGATTTGCTGCTGCCATTACAAACCTAAAACCTTAACAGAGCAAGGCGATAAGCGATAAAGGTTGTTGATGTTCTACAAAAGTATCAGCTAGGATTTCTGGACAGTTGCTAGCTCACTTTCGCAACTCAAACCCTCCCTTGAGCAACAACAATGAAAGTTCTGACTTAATTTGACAGGCTACGTTCAAGGTTTCACAAGCAGTCAAAATAGCATCTACGTAGAACGTAGCTAGATAAGGCAAACTAGTTACACCAAATGTCGCCGTATTTAACCTATACTCTTGAATAGGATTCTCACGGTAAAATCTCCAAAGAATTCTTTGGAAGTCCCTATCTTCTTCACGTACTAGAATTCGCAAAAACATTTGTTTAATGTCAGCCATTAAAATACATCTGTGCAAGTGAGATTTTAACAGGACAACAGAAAAAAAACAGCTTGGCAAATTTCCACAACAGCGAAAAACACAAGTATTCAACCAACTCTGATGTACGATACAGAGACATGGGATTTAAATGAGGGAATAATACAATAGGATCGCACAGAAGAAAATGGAGAGAAACATGTTAGGGATACAGCTGCGGAACAAAAAGACCAATGAATAGATCCGTCAGAAAACAAGAGGAAGAGACATAACAGAACAATTAGCCAAGTCTAAATGGAAATGGGCAGGTCATCTTATGAGAACTGAAGACAACAGATGGACTAGGAAAGTAACCGAATAACGGTTTACAACAACCAAGAGAAACCCAGAAAGATCAAGAACGAGATGGAAAGATGATATCCAGAAGGTATCAAGAACTCAATTAATGAGTCAGACTAACGATAGGAATCGATGGAGACATATTGGAGAGGCATATATCCAGAGATGGAGTGAAGGACGCTGACGATGATGACCTTTGAATAGTAATAGACTAGAATAGGTACATGGAGTTTTCAGGAAAATTTCATAAAAAACCTGGAAAAGTCAGCGAATACGGTTTGTAAAGTCCAAACCCTGATATGTTAGATATGATTCTAATTGTAGATAATTGGAAAAATAAGGTGGATTAAACTTAAAAAAAGATTGCAGTTATGTACGTAATTGTTTAGTCGATTCTGTTTCGGTAGCTGTCGCTCTATTTCAGGATTGGTTAGTTTGCCTGTAATCCTTCGAGGTAAATTGATCTAAGCCTTAATAATTGAATTATGTTGAAGAATAAGCGGTTTGTAGCAACTTCTAAATACAAATACAACACAAATATATTGTTTTAACTTGAAATGACATTATCTGCTCTCTTGTCTGCTGCTATCCTAACTTTTGTCTTAATACGCTCCATCAAAGTCTGAAAGTGCTCTGGCGTGAAGTGGCGGGGTTTTGACTCAATTTGGGCTTCAAGTTCTGCGCTTGTTTTTGCTTCCCGCCCATTCTCGTAGACTTTCTGTTTTAGCTGGTACCAAAAAAGCTCGATAGGTCTTAATTGGGGACATTTGGTACGTTTTCAGCCTTCGGAATATATCGTAGTCCATATTTTGTGTCCTTGGTGTAATTTTCCATGTCAGGCCAGAAGACACACTGATCATTTGAATTGTATTTTTTTGAAAAGGGTATCAGGCGTTTCTGTATACACTCTTTAAGGTATAGTTCTTGGTTGATACAGAGTCGGAAAGGGGCGATATACACTTGGAACCGGCCTTTCCTACTGACTTTTAACCATTCAAGAAGTTTTGATGCAAACTTGGTATGGCGCTTGAATCTGTATCTTCTTTATGAAATTATAACTTATTTCATTACGGTCAAATGATAAATATGACTCATCATCGAAAACAACATTTAAAGTATTGGTGGGCTTTAGAACACCTCCACTTAGTTTTTGCAGCAGCTTCCTTTGGGTCATCAATTACCTTTCGTTTTGGTATGACCATTTTTCTTTTTTTTTAGAATTCTAGGCAGGTGTCCATGAGATATTCTAAATTCTCTATCCAATTTCTTCAGTGTTTGGCGGACTTTCCCAACCGCTTCTTCATTCAGCAGCTTCCTTTTTTTCAGACATTTCTATCACTGCTAGGTTTTCTATCCAACAAATTTTAATTCTCAATCCTACTAATTACACGATAAACTGTACTCCTGTCTATTCTCATCAATGTGAAATGTTGAACAATAAATGATTTGCCTTGTTCTCTGTTACTTTCATAAAATTCGCCAATAAGCTTTCTATGAGCTTCCTCTAGATTTTTAGGATACAGGCCTATAGGAGCAAAGTTTTGCTGTATTGCCAAGATGAACTGAAAATTAGGCTGCGCGTTGGGAATAACATGTTATTGCTACCAAAGCTCACCTATCTATTAAGCAAAGGAATGATTCGGTGTCAGCTTATATATACAGGCAAAGGTTAATAAGGAACTTGGCAGAATGTTAAGCTTATGGGTCGCCGAAAGATCTCACTGTCCGCGGTCCTGTTTGGCCTTCCCAATAAAGAAGGAAAAATGGTGAATTAAGTTTTTGCGAGGATTAAAGGTGTTGTTATCGTTAGATTTGAAGAGCAAATTTTCCTAGATGATGATAATAAAAAAAAATAGCAAAGGGACTAACTACTTATTCCAATTTACCAAAAGCCTTTTTGGTTTACAAAATTTTATTTTGACACACACACACACACGCAATGTCTTTTGTAGAGCTGACGCTCAATAAAGAGAAACGTCAGTTTGTTAAAAAAGGTGAATTGTAGTTTAATTCTTCCAACTCCTACAATGATTTGAATAATTGCTTAGTGCCATACCCAATTTTAACATGTCTCTTGATTTCTTACTGCCTTTTATAGTTTGGGAGCAGTGTTGCTAAATCTTTCTGAAGGTTATTAAGATACTGTTAGGTTGTGTACACGATTAATTGATGTAAAAATTGAAACAAGGTGTATGTTAAGTCCCAATGGAACAAAATTTACGGTGACTCAATTAGAATGCTCTGCGGCCCTTCGGGCTATAGAGAAACCTTGAGCATATTTAGAGGGAATGTTTTCTGTTATCACAGACGGTCATGCTTTTCGGTGGCTACATGGTTTGCAAGGCCGGGCCGTTTGGGAAGGTTAGTTAGGATGTTGACATTATTCATCGTTCAGGAAAATATTTTTCTTTAATTGTTATTGATAGAGACTGGAGTTCAATGTAATGGCTTTTAGAAAGAACAAAATACTATACAAGGAAAAATATAAACTATTTTAAAATAAACTTTTACAATATCAGAGTTGGTATGTTTTAAAAGTAGACCGATTAAACACACGCACAAAGGTAAAATATGCATGGAAATTCGTAGTCGTACGGTAAACGTCAACCAACTTTTAAATCCAAACGTGTCATGACGTCATGACGACCTGATCTCCGATCCCTGGTTATTAAAGTTGCAGACAGATTGCCGAGAACCTCGCGGGCGTTTCCTGAGCCCGCCCAGAGAGGATCTCTGCATTTTGCTTGCTTTGTGATTTTTTTCATTAATTACGCGTTGAGGCTCAATTTTATTTTTTTATATTTCAATTGGATTCGTCATAATATTTTTGAATTTCACTTTTTTTTATTTATGCGAGCTTACCCGAGTAGTCTCAAACGAAATAAAATCAAAATTAGAAAAAAAACGAAATAAAACTATTTAGGCTACTACTATAACATTTCTATGTATTCTATAATTTCCAAATCTGTCCCTGTCTCAGCATTAAAATAATTTTGTCGTAGTCAACTCGACGAAAATACTATTTGACTTTTATTATTACTAAGTAAGTAAATCCATTGGAACGATTCCAGCTTTGCATTTCTATGGATTTGACACACATCCTGACTATTTTTAAGATCACATTTTATTTAAGAACTGCTTGCAGGGTTATAAAAATAAATAAATAATTAAAAATATCAAATAAAAATACTAAATATATTAATCGTTCAAAAAAACATAATAATAATATAACCTTGAATAAATATCAGAAATGTAAGCTGTACACTCATACATAATTATGATGAATGAAAACAAAAACTTGCTCTCGGTTTGGTTATATAAACTCGCATGCGTTTTAAAGGCAAGCACAATCGTCATGAATAACAATAATTAGATTAACAAAGAAAGCATGTGTTAGTAATTAAAATCCATTTTCATATCTAGCTGTGGTTAATGTAATTATTATGATTAAGCCGAATAGCATTGGTTAGATATTTAAGCATGAATTTATTATCAGTTACCTTTTCTTCTATGCAGCCTTTTATGTCAATATATTTTCATTAGATCGACATGATCCAAATTTTAATTAGCGCCTGGTCCGCTATACGCGTTGATTTAATTAGCTTCAACCAACTACTAGGTACGAGCGTGTACTAGTTCATAAAACTATAAAAAAGAGATGCCTAAATTTGAACTATGATTTAGTTGGCAATTCTATTATTCCGTCCAACGAGGCGACTTACAAACCATTCGAGCATACAAAACATTTCGAATTAAATCTTTGAATGGAATGTAGTATACCGCCATCTCACGGTTCATTCATTAAAGTAACGCAAGAATCTTATAGGGCTCTGCAAACCATATTTTCTAAAAATAGATGGCAGAAGCATTAACTTTATTTTATTTTATTTTATTTTCAAAGACAGCTTGAATTCAAATTATTATCATCTATTAACTTGAACTACTATTATCAATTTCTTTATAATTCCAGTCATTTTAACTGTTAGGTACAAACCATTATTTGTGTTTCCTTAAAAAAGATATTTTCCCTCTATCAAAACTTTTCTTTTCAAAACGGTGAAAAGAAAAATTAATATAAGCTCGCGTTTCATACCCTATTTTCCATAGGTTGTTTTCATTTCAACAGAAACATTTTTTGGTATAACTTTTTTGTTGGCGCAACTTGTTTGAAAGGACAGGCAAAAAAATGGTCTCAAAGAAAAGATTTGAATTGGAAATGGATGATGAATGCGTGCTGCGGTGTATGTATGGAATACCAGATTTTTTATAGAAAATAAAAAAGGGTTTACACAAAGTCTGTGAAATAATTGGAATTTAATCTTACGGGGACCTTCAGTTTATTTTATAAATTCTAGTCATGTTTAGAATTTTATTATTAATATAATGAACATCAAGTTTTGTTAGTTCAGTATTTATCAATTTTTTATATCGGCATCACCCTCTAATGTGTTCAATTTTATCGTTTCTCAATTTTCGTCATAAACATCGTATCTGTAGAACCTTAAATATAATTTTCTGAGATAACATTCATCTTCTAATATTATAACCCCTCTTACTTATCGTAAACGATGCTATCAATTCTGTGACAATTAAAAGGGCGTTAATGTCACGCTTTGCGGGTAATGTTAGATACTAAACAGTCTGCAGTCGGTTGAAATTGTTAGCTAAATTAGAAATACACATCAAAGTTTAACCTTCAAAGCGGAGTTTTGAAAATAATCCTTGGTTAATCTCATTATATATCATATAATATTAATAACCTCTAATTCGTTTTCATGCATTCTGTTCTTTTTTTCATCTATCTCTTGGATAAATATCTTTAGATGTATCTACCTTGTAATGTTTCGATAAATTTAATTTAGACGGGTTCACCAGAGTTTGAACTGGGAATCTCTTGATTTGCAGTCGTTCCCTTAAACAGCCGAGTTAAGGTAGATTCACACAACACAGGGCCGTGGCAGGGACTTGTTAGGACCGGGACAGTGGAATCCGGATTAACATTTTATATTTTATCTTAGTACGTAATAGTAGTTGCGATGAGCTTATTTACAAACGAAGAAATGGCAATTATGGCGATAGCTCTGGATGAAGATGAAGAAGACCAGAGGAAAGTAAAAAAGCGCAAATGGGTTCATGAGGCATGGCAGAAAAGAGAAACGGAAGGAGAATTTCATACTTTATACAAGGAACTTTTGAATGATCAAAGAAAGTTCTTTGAATATTTTAGAATGTCGGAAAACTGTTTCAACATGTTTTTACACAAATTAGATAATTATTTAAAAAAAAAAGATAGCCATTGAAGAAAAGCTATATCATCGAGGGAAAGGTTATCAATTTGTTTAAGGTAAGTTGACTCTTAAAAAAGACTACATTTTTATTACATAAATATTTATTAACACCTTTTCTAACAAAATAAAAATGCTAATTAATTTTTAGAAAAATTTCGTACATAAGCGCTTACAAAAAATAAAAATGAATCTTGATCGTTATTTATAGTACCTATGGAGGCAGCTGAATATTCATTTTGTATTCCAGTAGTAGCAGTAGCAGGGCGTGAAAACGATGCATGCTCGTTAATTATTAGTAGAGTATTAGTATTATTAGTAGCCACAACATAAGCAACTTGATGTCCTGCGCTTAGCATTAGCATTTCGTATTTTTGCACAGCAGCAAATACTTTAGCTAAATTTTGATGGTATGGGCTGAGACTTTTCAAAGTTGTAGCAATACCAACTAAAAAAGCGTCAATTGGATGTTGTGGTTGTGCTGCTTCATTTTTTCTCAATCATATTAAGAAATGTTTTTCGTCTAGACTTTGTTCTCGCATTTGATGGTGGTGAGGTGAGTGTGGTTGGAGATATAGACGGAGATGCTGTAGGATCACGAGATGGGGATGCTGAAGCACCAGGAGATGAGGATCTTGTAGGACCAGGAGATGAAGATGTTGCAGGACCAGGATGTGGAGATAGAGATGGTTCGGAATATTATAGGGAGTCCTCTGATGCGGGATTAAATCTTGTATCATCATCCTCTGCTGCACTATCACCTTCTTGACTATTAATGTTGCTTTTCGTTTCTCGCTCTTGGAAGAACGATTTTAGGAAACACAACTGTTCGCTATATTTATATGTTTTTGTTACTCTCTTTTTCAAGCTTTTGCGGTATTGGTCCCTTATGTTGTTCCACCTTGATCTGCATGATTAACCTGGAAATTAATAATAAAGTGTAATATATTTTATTACAGATACCTATTAACCGGTGATTCCCAAAAAACCATTTCATTTAGCTACCGCGTAGGTCATAGCACAGTGCATGAAATTGTGATGGAAACATGTGAGATAATAACTGAGAAATTGATGACTGAGATGTTACCAAGACCCACCGAAGAGAAATGGAGACCCATTGCCAATGACTTTCATGCAATTTGGAACTTTCCTACTTGCTTAGGAGCTCTAGATGGTAAGCACGTTACCTTCCAGGCTCCTCTGAACAGTGGATCGTTATATTTCAATTATAAAAAAAACTTTTACCATCGTTTTATTAGGCCTGGTTGACGCTAAATATAATTTTGTTGCCGTGGATGTGAATGCCTATGGCAAAAATAGCGACGGCGGGATATTTGCGAATTCGAGGCTAGGAAAAGAACTTCAACGAGGAATCTTATCTGTACCAGGAGATACAGTATTGCCAGGCACATCGACTGAAGCTCCGTATGTTATTGTAGAGGACGAAACTTTTCCGCTCAAAACATATTTAATGCGACCATATCCAGGGCAAAATCTGGATGATTCTAAACGCATTTTCAACTATCGTTTATCAAGAGCCCGAAGAGTTGTGGAAAACACATTTGGGATTTTGTTGCAAAAATTTAGAATGTACAATAGGCGTATCCAAGCCCTACCAGAAAACGTGGATAACATAGTGCTTGCTACTTGTATTCTTCATAATTTTATAAAAAAATATGATTCAAACGCGATTATGAGTACAAGCACACATGAAACAAACGAAATGAGAAGAGAAATAAATAAAATAATTATAAAATATAAAGTATGATTGTATTTTTTTTACTGAAATATGATTATAAAATAATAAAAGTATGTACTTACCATCAGTGTTTAATTCTCGACCAATATTTTGCCAAAGCTTATGCTTTAGGTTAGAGTCTACGTACTTTGGATGGGATAAATCATACAAGACACTGGTTTCTTTCTAACAGATTCAATTAAATATTCGTTGTTCTGGACGAAACGTGCCATGATCACGGATGTAATTTTACTGAAAAATATCGTTAGCGACGATACCCGTGTGCACTGTCCGCTCCCGGTCCGATCACTGAAGCTCGGCAGCATCACTGTGGAGGAGGAGACATATAAGGATGTCGATCACGTGACCGGTTTCACATTAAACGATGCCAAACGCATTTGGAGAAGTTTGCGATCAGCTGATCATAGTACAGTTAAACCAAGCAGTAAACAAACCAGGGTAGAGCATGTTTCCAAATATAAGGGACAGCTTTACATAAAAAAAACACACCAAATGCAAAAGCACGTTATAGCAACGCAGAAAAATTATCAAGGTTAGATATAAAGCTAATTCCTTCACTGATGAACTGATGAACAGCTGATGACGGTGGCATTGCTCATGCCTGGTTCACAATGCTCACGGCTGCCCGTTGCAGTACTTCGAGCACATTGAGAATGCTCGACTTCATCTGCTCTGCGACAATTAGCGATTCCAAACGCTAGAGATACTTGTCCGAGCACGATGGCAAACGCTTTCGATGTACACAGTATGCTCTGAGCGCGATGGCAAACGCACCCTGTGACGGACGAGTCTGAATGTGCTATTCAAAGGGTCCGCAATGATATTTTTATCCCGTCCCTGACGAGACACGTCTGTAACACGGCCTTGTGATGTGTGAATCGACCTTTAGTGGCTGTTGATGATATACAGTGGTGTGAAAAAGTTTGGCGTCGCTTTATAAAATTGAGGAAAACTGAATAAATACCACCATTTTCAGATATTTTCCAGCCTTTTGCTCTCTATATCACACAGGTAGTCACAATAAATTTATAAGCAAAACAGAAATATTGATTAAAATAGAAATATAATTAGAAAAGAAAAACAAGTTTATTACCAATTACAAGATTATACCACATGGGTAAAAATATTCTAGGCATGGCTATGGACGTATTTTCAATCTGAAAACGTTTGTCTAAATTGCAACCTGTCAGATTTCAGGCAAACTCTGTTACGTGACCTTTTACAGTTTTTTTTTCGTGAAGATTGATCATGGAGCTTCGCCAAATTTAACAGTGTCAAGATTAGTTTTTCATTTTAAACTGGTCTTACATGTAAGGTTAGGCTTTTTAATCGATTTTAGGTTAAATTGCATGACTGAACACCTACAAACGCAATGTTGTCAATTTTATGGAAAATCGAATTAACATTTTTAGTAATTCTTATGTCTCCAGTTTAGTAAGTTATAGGCCCGGTTTTTCATAGTTAGTTAACTCTGAATAGATGTTTTTCTTAAATATACCTCTAATAACAGAACCAATATCAAATTATTAAGAAAATAATCTATTTTATACTTGCAAATTACAACAGTAGACCACTACAACAAATGCTGAGGATGAGCACCATGTTTTTGCAAACACAAATTAACTCTCCGCCTCATATTTTCAAACGTATTCTGAAACATTACCAGTGTAATAAGGCCACATTTTTTAGCACTACGGTCTTTTAACTCAGGTAATGTTCGTATAGGATTCCTGAAAATCCTGTTTTTCAAGAAGGGAAAAACGAAATAGTCCAATGGTAGTTAAATCCGGTAACCTTAGTGGGAATTCAGGGTTACAACGCAGACTAATAAGCCCATCTCCAAAGAACTGCCGCAAGCAATTAATTGTTTCAAGAGTCGTGTGAGGCGTGGCGCCATCCTGTTGCAACTTGTCTTCGTGCAGTTGGTTAACAAACTCATTTAAAAGGTTATCCCGATACCTCTGTGCATTGACAGATCCTTCTAATAATATAAGGCCAATCAAACGTCCACGAGATACAGCAATCCATACTCCAATTTTCAACGGATTCTTTTAACCATTTCGGCCCCAATGAAATATATGTATATGTCCCATCGACTGCTTCAAACTACCCCATATGTCATTTCAATTACATTGTATAGGTGTTTGTTCACTTTTACAGCGGATTGTACAAATCAGCGCATAAAAACTTATAACCGTAATAAAAATAAATCTGCTGGTGAAATAATGACATTGGTGGGTTGTTCCCTGGCAATATGTTACAACAAAGTTCCAAAGCTCAGGCACTATTGTCCTTCGCGTCCATCTTTGGGAAATAAAGTTATTAGCTCTGCTTTGTCCAGAAATAGGTGTTTGTTCCTCTTATCTAAGTTGTATTTCAACAATCCTAAAAATCAAAATACTGCAGCAGAATATACTACTCAGAAGAACTGCTGTCGTGTTTCAAACAGGCCTTCATGAAATACCAAAATGACAGTACTAAGCAGAATATTGAGACAGCATGATAAAGTTCAAAGGACAACCTTCTTTGAAACAGTATACGCCACTAAAACTGTGAAAAGAGGCATAAAACTCTGGTACAGATGCGGGTTACACATGATACAAACATTTATTGTGGCAGAAAAGAAGTTGAGACTGCTGATACTTTAGATGGAAGGGTTAAAAGCTCTATGTGAAACTATCAGAAATGAAAATGTCGTTTTGGCTATAGATAGGTTGTTTACTTTAGTAAATCTAATCGACACTGTTAGTACAGCAAAGATACCTAAAAAATGTTTCAAAAAAACAAAAGTCAACAGAGGATCATGCAAATTTCGGACTAATCAGAGCAACACTGTTGCAAGTAAACGGTAAGATACCAAACAAGTTATTTTGTTGAATAACTGTCGTAGTGCTGATGTAAAACATGTAAACCGAAAAGAAAAAACTGGATCTAAAATAGTTGTTCCTTGTCTTGCAGATCAGATGAGCAGAGTGTATGATATGGACGAAAGTTGTGCAAATGGTGGAAAAAGGTATTTTACCGACTCCTAATGATTTCGGTGGTAGACAGTTGGGTGATATATAACGATGTACGTCTATCTTAAAAAAGAAGACACTTTTACTTGATTTTATATTTGAATTAACAGAAGATATGTTATAATAAGAAACGGAAAAAGTATTACTAAAGTCAAATCTAGATGTAGAAATATGGCTAGACCATCATCCCACAAATGGGAAAAGAAAGGAGAAAGACAACTGTTTGTCAAATTTGTGATGTGTGGCTGTGTAAGCATTGCTTTACGTTGTATCACACACCTTAAGTAATAATATGTTTGTGCTTTATTATTGAAAATATACATCGCGGAGAAAGTGCCTGCTTTGTTATATAAGTCCCATCAGGGTTTCTTCTTTTTAGGTAAAATTGTGATTTAATACAGTAAGGATACGCTCTGAGGTCACCAATAAATAGAACTTGCTCCAAATAGTTACTAAAGAACAAAGAAGAAAATTGGGCCCCAAAGGGTTAAACATCCTTTATTGGATATGGATAGTAGAATCTTATATAAAAACAAATTTATTACTAATAATAACAAAGAACTTATTAAAATAAAATAAAGGCGACGAGTGCGAGTTCACCAAACCAGTGCTTGGTTCTCGGAACTGATATAGTATTTAGCTGTTCAGTTGTTAGTTGTCAGCTCTTGCGGTTTTAGTTGTTTTAGTCTTTTTAATTCCTGGGTGAAGTCCAGAAGTTGTATGGCTTCTGTATTGATGTGATTGAGCAGTCTCTTCTCATGCTTAATGGCATATTTTTGAATTTATTTATCCACTTACTCCTAAATCAGCGTGGATTTCCTAGTTGGTTACAAGGCGGTAAGCATTGGTAATCGTGCGTAGGAATCTTTTCTGGCATCGTTGTATGACGTCTCGATTTGATGGCTTAGTACGACTTCATATCTGGATTTCGTACGTCCAAATTGGTTTGATGATAGATTGATATACCAATCGCTTGGAATAAAGGCTTAATTTGAAATGATTTTGATTTGATCTGCTGTTTGTCTAACACGACGTATACAGGTGAAGGCAAAGGTATTTTGCTGACTTTGCCTTGTGTACTTGGATCCCATTGAGGTATGTAGAGATATTGTAACGTATAAGTAACATGAACTGATTTCGACTCGTTAAGTCCATTCCATAGTCCATCTGCTTACTTTGTCAAAAGTGTGTTGCAGCTTCTTAACAGCTTTAGTCTGGAATAAATTTGCTGACATTAACGGTTGTTTTGTGGTGAGAATGTCAGCAGTGCTGAGTAAGTAGAGGAAGGGTTCGAGGACACTTTCTTGCGGTACTCCTGCCACGATTGGATAGAAGCTTGAGTATGCCTCTTTATATGTAACTAGGAATTTCCTTCTAGATAGGTAAGATTCGGGACGTTGACAGTTAGTACAGTAAAATTAGACCAAAAAACACCCAAACTCGGGAATCCAAAGAAAAAGGTCTCGGCGTCTCAATTTATTCATTACCCTTTTTTCTAAATGCGGTAAAAAGTCTCCGCAATCACAGCGTTGGGTTTGGGTAGGGGAGGGGGGAAGTTAACCGGAAAGTGTGTTTTCTGGGTTTCTTGAAGATATCTCGGACACTATTCAGTTTACCTTACTCTATAAACCATTAAAGAGCGTGAAATCTTCCACAAAAAAGGTCATCTGCATGTTTTTGCTACACTCAATAGTTCAGGAGATGTAGACGTTTCGATTGATTTGCATACAATACTGTGACTGTGTATCCTGCCATTACAGAAAAGCTGTTGTCGTGTTCGATGGATACAGAGAACACCTAATTACTAAAGATGAGACACATTGGCTAAGGTCTCGCTCAGCTGTCAATATAGACGTAAAAGTAGAAAACCACCTTCAAATCCCTTTGGGCAGAGTGAGTTCTTTGCAAACCCGAAAAATAAGGGACAACTAATATCCCTTCTGACAGTTCACTTGAAGGAAAGAGACTGTAAGGTGCTTCAAGACAGTGGAGACGCAGATACTTTGATCGTTCAAACAGCAATTAGTGGTGAGAGTAGTAGGTGACGACACTGACCTATAGGCCATGTTAATTACTCATGCTCCCCCAACTGCAGCTTGAAGATTATTGTCCGTGGCAAAGGCAACCAATCAAATAAAACTCACAATAGGGGACATGAAACCTGTTTTATTATGTGTTTATGCCTTCACAGGCTGCGATTCTGTGTCCTCAAGATATAGGAAAGGGAAACAGTCCTATTTAAAATAGTTGAAGGTGATGGTAACTAAGAAAAAAATTAATAATTTTCTACAACCACAATGTGCAGGCAGATGATATTACTGATACTAGCAACGGTGTTTTCCTGTCTATCTACGGATCCAAGAAACCTCGAAAGTTGGATGCTCGACGTCATCAGATGTACTTAATCCGTGCAAGGAGAATTCAAGTAACAACTTTCTACAATTTGCGACGGAAGAATAAATTTTATTCCTCTATATCTCCTGAACCGTTTTTGTGGAAAATGTTACGTTCTTTAATTGTTTATAGAATAGGGTAAGCTCTAAATTAAATAGTTTTTACGATATTTGCAAAAAGCTGAGAAAACACAATTTTCGGACCTCTTTCTCCCTCCCCCTAATTAATTAATAAAGATTTTTTTGTCCATGAAATTTCTGGTTCTATACCAGATATGTTTCGTTTTCCTTCTGTCCATGATCAAGTCTCTGATTTGTGCAGGGTAATTAATTTCCTGCTCAGGTTTAAATTTTGAGAAATGCTATAAAATGCTTGTTATTTTTTTATAGTACGGTACTGTTATTTTAAATGCAATTCAGCATTTAAATAGATAAACTATAAAACAACGAAACAGAAATAATTAAAATTTCAACAGGTAGTTTGAGAAATAATTGTTATTTTAACTCGTACCAAAATAGAGGTATTTTATTCTCAGGGAATACTCTTATTTACATTTCGCATTTCCACGATAAAACTCTTTACTTCTGTCATCTTCTGGTATATGTGTCGGTACTTTTCAAAACCCTTATTCTTGGAGAAGGTCATAAAAATAACAGCTAAGCCAATGTAGTATACATTGTCACAAATATCCCGTTAAAGTTTAGTGAGAAAACAGGAAACACGTGTACAAGTTGTAGAGGTTGTATTGCGGCATGCAGTGGCGTAGCCAAACTTTAATATTTAACCTCAAGAATTGTAGAAGTTCTTTCATCGATATCGAAGACAACTGATGTATTGTAATTTTTAGTCCTATATTACTTGCTTCTTTTTATTGAGAAATTGCAAGAAACGTTTGTCTTCAGACCTTCCCGACAGGTTTACAAATTAAAAGGTTCCGCAAAACCTAGTTACGCCTCTGCAAAAAGATAAAGCTGCAAGTAACATTTCTTAACTTCTTACACCTGCAAATCTGCTGTAAATTACACCCTGTTATTGGTTCTATAAATCTAAATTGAAATTTATCGACAAAGGGCGGAATGAAAATGTTTCTTAATGAGGACAGCCCCTGAATAATCTTCACCACCACACTGTATACAGACTATTCAATGATGCAAAATATCTTTGCTTTCAACTTTTAGTTTTTTTCTAAAATCCCACTTGTTCAGGTCTCATTATCAGTCAATATACCGAGTATTATGAACACTGGCACTTCAGGTGTGTCATATTTTCTGAAAATGTTCTTTTTTGCTTTACTGTTTTTTGACAAATATCTTTTACTCTAGTTTAAACCAAAAACGTTTCAAACTGATTATGAGATTGGCGTAATGATCGCCATTAGAGAAATATTTGGAGAAAAAGTAGTAATTAAGGGTTGCCTTTTCTATTTTTCCGATCAATATGGAGAAATGTACTTACTTTAAGGCTGTAAGGTTATGAGTACACTTTCCACACATAAATCAAAACACATGCTAAGGGTACTTTCTTCGAGGTATTGGGTCGATGCAATTTGAAAAGGTAGTAGTCGGAGGTACTAAACAAATATCTAAACCTCTAGATTCTATTTTAGAATCTACAGTGTGTTTCATTTCTCACCTTCACACTCCTGTATCTGTAAAGAAATACCATCAGAAATAAAAACTTTTCTTTTAGCTGCGAAAATTTCTTCTTTCTCTGAGGGCAGTCTGGATGTTGTCAGTCTAGGTTGTCCTCCTTCTTCTGTGTGATATTCTTCCCTCTAGCCTCGCTTCTTGTGCCTGCAGTGGGTACCTAAAGACAGGCATCCTCTGAACGTGACTAAACCACCCTGAAATGACTTGACTCGATCTATCAGTGTCTCTGTTGTAAAGGACGCTCTGATGGCCGTGTTTCTGATTTCGCCCCTTCTGTTCTTCCCAGCTACCACTCTCATGTACCTCATCCCTGCAACCTGGATCCTGCTTTCTATCTTGTTATTCATGACCCAGCTCTTGCTGCCAAAAGTAAGAATCGGAACGTAGGTAGACTGCCATCTTAGTCAGTTCGCCCATCTTCTGCTTCCTTAAGAATTTGCTAGTTACCGCTCGAAGCATCCTCCCGGAAGTGGCTATACGGTTGTTTAGTTCTTGAGTAACTTTTCCATTCTTACTTATCATTATTCCGAGATATTTGAACTCTTGAACCTGTTCCAGCATCTACCCATGAACCTTCAAACTGTGGTGGTTTGGCTCTCTCGATATCACCATAGTTTCAGTCTTTTCGCAGCTGACAGCTAAGCCAAGCTGCTCGAAAGCCACCACTAGAAGATTTAGGCTGAACTGGAGTTTTTGCGCGGAATTCGCTAAGAGGATCACATCATTATCATATACAGGGTGATTCCGAAATAAAGGGTATCCTCTTGAAGGTAGATAGCAGTGTGATAGTACATACATTTGCGATAAAAAACGGTAGGTAAAAATTGCATAGTTTCCGAGAAAAATGCGATTGAAGTTTAATCGCTAAGCCGGTCCTGCTCTCATACTTTTACTTAAGCAAAAATAGATAGGGATTGACTGACTGTCCTTGTCATTGGCAGGTAGTTCTTGTTATTTATGTGAGGGGTATAATAGTTTATCTGGTTTCTACAATGCCATAAATAACCAGTTGGAACTTTTACTTTTTAATTTGCAAACGGAAAAATATTAAAATTTTACTGTTAGTGATTTTTTACTGTAAACTTCAGAAGAACCAAAAACTTCAATAAGCATTATGCTACATAAATAAAAATTGGTTGAATTTATTAAATTGAATTAAATACAGAGGTGATAGCTAGTAGTACCTTCCATATGCATGTTTCATTCAAGTAGTATGTGTAATCCATTGCCATTTAAAATGTTTCCTATTCATGTGACTAAATAATAAGGGATTAAAATGTTGCTTGTGAGACTGGAGTCTAATTGTTCGTAACATAAATTTTGTTATAATTTTTTTACTGTTTTAACGAATTTCAACTACCCTGCATGTTAAACATACTTCAGATTTAAGAAGGAAAAGTTGTAAAATGTTCAGGGGG
>VTPC01090132.1:0-27723 GCA_011009095.1 Ignelater luminosus
TTTTTTGCTTGTTATTGCTTTACATGATTTTTATTTCTAATTTAGTAATTATTTGTATTCTTTTGTAAATACGTATCGCTTTGGTCATAAGTAAACAAAACATATTCAAAAATAAATAACAGTTATTATTTCCAGTTCATTGAAACTTTTTCTACAAAAATGACGAGGTGTAAGGTTAAGCACCTAATGATGAAGAAAGAGAAGCCATAATGGAAGCCTTTCGTCGTAAGAAAGGTATTGACCATGTAATTGGGGCAATTGATGGTAGTCACATAAAAATACCAAAACCAAGTGAAAACCAGACCGTCTATATTAATCGGAAGGGTTATCACAGTCTTCTGCTACAAGGCATTGTAGATCACCGCAAAAAACTTTTAGATGTTTTTGCGGTGAAGCTGATTCGAGGCATGATGCTCGTTTGCTAAAAAAGTCCAGAATATATGCTAAAGTTTAAAATAACCCTCATATGATAAGAGAAGGTTTTATCATTGGGAATTCTGCATACCCCAACTTGCATTGATCAGTGACACCCTTCAAAAATAATGGTCACCTTACTCGACCGAAAAGGTTATTTAACTACAGAATATCTTCTACAAGAGTTGTTGTAGAACATGCATTTGGTCTATTGAAATCAAGATTTCGTCGTTTACGAAAACTGGATAATATAAACCAAAAATTGTGCAGTAAAATTATTATGGGTTCACGGTTCATGTGTACTACATAATTTATGTATTGACTGTCATGATTTAATCGGGACTGATAACCGTGATTTCAATCAACCTCAAGACATTCCTTGTCATGTAAACTTAAATGGTCCTTTTGCTGAAGAAATTAATAAGCGACAACGTATATTTAATAGTATGTTTGATGCTCAATAAATAAGAATTGAAATAGAATATTATTTACTTCTATAACATTTTACACTATAATTAACGTGAGACATTAACATAATAAAGAATGAACACAAATCAAAAAATAATTAATAATTATATTTCTTGTTCTTTGATGGTCAAGTGTCTTTCAAGAAGTTGCAATTTTTGTTCTTCTATTGCCAGTCTTTCTTGATGTAACTAACAGTAACTAACACTAACAGGAGTAGAAAGTTTAGGAACTTCATTAGAATTTATAAAGTGAGTACATGCATTTGTTGGGTCTTTTCCGAGTATCTCATCCATATCATCATAAAAATTAAACCGTGAAGGACCCTATCCAGTTCGAGTCTTAGTATCTTTGGCTTTTCGGTAATTCTTTAATAAGTTTTTCCATTTATTTTGCACTATTGTGGCACTTACTTGATATTTATTACTTACAAGATTATTTGCCACATTGTCATATACATCTTTACGCTTTTTAGGGTTGTCGAGATCTTGAATATGATTACTCATAGAAGAAATTAATGCTTTGACTTGATCATATTTCCATATGTATGTCAGTTTTGTGCTCTCCCTTTCAGTGTCATTGTCTACATTTATTTCACCACCTACACTTTCATTTCCTAAATTGATTTCACTACCCACACTTTCATTTACATTTACTTTATGGTCATCTTCTGCAGATGTAGTCGAGGTTGAAGGGCGTGTGGCCTGTTCATGAAAAAGAAGGGAACTTGCAAAATATGAATCTGAAAAAGTAATCAGCGTGAAACACCCCAATTACACTTCTCACTTCCCAGTTGTTTTATTACCTGTTGTTGCTTTTATATAATCTGTGGTACTGACGACTAATTCATATGATTTTCTAGTTTCTGGATCAAATATTGTTAGTGTGCGACATTCGTCCTTAGGTGTGGTTCACGTGTAAACAATAACAATATAACCTCGATTTTTACTATAATAGCTTGGCGCTTCTGATCGCTTGCTGGTCCGTGAGGGAAAAGAGGAAAGCAAGATTTCGGGTTTCGGAGGCTTTTGTGACTCTTTTCAAATGGAACCGAGTACATTACTCCCCTGGGTTGCTCGAAGCAGCTCTTAGCGCTTATAATATTCAGGAACTCTTCAAAAGTTTCGAAAACTTATTTAAGTATAAGACGCTACTCACAGCAATATGTACATAATCTTAATTGTCACAAGCACTTTTAACAGTGCTACCAATATTCAAACATTCCAGATACTTGCAGCTTTAAGAAATTTAGAAACTCTTATCTGAATGCACTAGAATCTATTAAGGTTTTTCGTTAAACTACATGGCTCCCTTTACACAATTTGAACAGCTAGCATTCGATAAAATTACTGTAGTGTGTAATTAAACCAGGTAACAATAAATAGTAGTCAAAAAGTTAACTACACGCGCCTTTCTAATAAAACACTTAAAACGAATGAAGTTTTTGTTAAAACGTTTACATTAGATTGCTTGTTATGAAGAATCCCTAAAATTCTCTGCCCGACAATATTTCAAATTAGAATAAATAGAAATACAAAATAGAGACGAGTTAGCTATACAATAACCAAACGCGACTCAGATAATAGAAACAACTTAAAGGCCATAGACCAATTTGCACAGAATAGTAGAAAACGAAACAAAATCCGAAAAGTCAAGGGATTGACAAGAAGACAGAAGACACAATAGCGGTCTTTGTGTAGACTATTTGCTTTCAGGAGGAGTATAGAAGTAGAGGAAACAAATAAATCAACTCTGCAGGTACCACAACGTTTTCTATGGAGTTTAAATTTAATTCTTGCTTTACCATACATACCAGAAAAGTGGTAATTTTTGTAACGTTTTATCGTCATTATTTATAATAATAATCTTAGCTCTATCAGCATAGAACAGTAATCTACAGTATTCGGTTTGTTTACGATTAAGTAGCATAAGCCACTTAAATACTGTTACTTCAGTAATATCTAAAAATGTTTGTATTTCTACCAAGGTGTTGCCTAATTCTGTACACGGTATTATGCGTGAACGCCTTGGTGAGAAAAAGTAGCTAAATAAGGTAGCAAGAGTAAAATAGTTGTTGTTCACGACACCCATTGAAAAAAATGCCGGAACCTCACAACAACGCCAAACTATGAATAAGTTTTCGGTTAATTCTCCAGGTGAGTTAGGTTCTAAGAACCTCAGACATGTAGAATTTAACAAGATGTGTTGACTTGAACGCGAAATTGTAACAAACTATGTCATAGCGTTATATGAATTATCGCAATATTATGATTATGAAGCTTTACGAGATGAAATAGTTAAAAATCGCATGCTTGTAGGTTTGTTGGACAGGAGTTGACATACAAAAATGTAGTTGTCAATCAAACCGTGTACGTTGCTTCTGATATTCAAACAACTTTTATTAGGTAGACCAGCGACTGAACTGCCAATGATGATTTTTTGAAAAGAGGATGGTACAATAGAATTTGATTCACATAAGGAATTTCCATTTTTGGTCAAGGGAATAGTTAAATATAATTATGAATACAAAATAGAACTTAAAGAGGAGGCAGTTCAATATATACAGTCTGTTCAAAAAGAACTGCCTACATTTTAAAGGTGAAAGTCGGTCTAGCCTTAGAAAACCGATAGCGGAACCGACAGATTGGTGTTCACCTCTAGTAGTAATGACAAAACCTCCTGACGATATGCCGTTATCCATAGATTTGACACAATTAAATAAAGCAGGTAAACGTCAAAAATTTATATTACTTTTGGTGAAACAGATCCTGAGTGATTAGAAGGAACAATCTATTTTTCTAAATTCGATGGTCAGATTTTATCAAATTCCACTGTCAAAAGAAAGCACGATATTAACGACTTTCATAACACCTTTTGGGCGTGTTTGCTTAATAGGATTACCTTTTTTGGTATCTCAAGCGCTCGCGAAATATTTTAACGCCAATTAAAGCAAATTCTTCTAGGATTTCCAGGTGTATAATGTAACAACATTGCATTTTGCAATAAAAATTATTTTATATTATTATTATTCAGTATGATTACAGTGCCAGATTTTTTGAACTAGGACACTCAAATTTGCTAAGACAGCCCCGGACGGTACTAAGTATTATTTAATTATTGCTCAGTCCAAAACAACTAGGGTATTAAATGTTTTTAGCCCAGAGACCCTCATTTTGATAAGACGTAGAGATCTGGTATGAAATTAATGCAATTTGCTTACAAAATAGATGTACCTGACGCGCTATCTCGTTCTTCATTAGAGAAAACTGCTCTAAAATAATTTGGAATGTTAGAGAGAAATCTCTATGTTCGATAACATATTAGTGAAAGGAAACAGATAATTATCCTTAAGACCCTACCAAAAAAACGTGTTGTAAGCATTGCGGTCATCTAGGTATAGCCAAGTGTCAAAAACGTACTCACTAATGCCTTTATTGGCTGAATATTTCCAGTGTTACCAAACACAGAACTGTAACGTTTGCGCTATTTATATAAAAACGGTACCCGCGAACCGTTAATTTGATCAAGCCCCTTCCTGGTCATCGACTCAGTGTGATAGCCGATTTTGCCGAACATAATGAACAGTACTATAATCTGATTTTTTGAAGTGGGTCACACAAAAATCATTACTTCTAGTACGTTATCTAATAGACTAAAAACAATTTTCTCAGGAAACGGAATAACTAATATATTTTATTCGGATAATAGTAAACAACTGGTATTTAACGGATTTGCCCAATTTGCAAAAACTTATGATTTTAAACAAACCATCAGTTTTTACAAACACCCTCCAAGAGCGAAGCAGTCAAAACAATAAAATAAATTTTGAAACGTTCAAGAGATCCTTACCTCGCTTTGCTGCAGTATCGAAGTACGCCATTTAGTGATACGGAATACAGTCTAGCACAGTTGTTAAAGGGCCGACGACGTTTAACTACCATTGTTTTGGTTCTGAATAAATTGTTAATAAATAGCCAGAAATTTTGATTGTCGTAGATTCAGAAAAACATATGATAAAACGAAGACTTTGCAAAAACACTATTTTGATGAAAGGCATTGTACCAAACAATCAACTGCTCTTCAACAAAACCAAAGAGTCTGAATAAAAGACCTTGGAAAGTTTGTAATGTAATGGAATATATTTATTACCTATGTCTTAGCATGGTCGAAACATACTGAAACTGTAAGGTGAAACCGCATCCATCTTAGTCCAGTTGATACATCAAAAACAGATTATGCTCGTGACGATAGCCTCTAGCTGGTAGAATGGAAGAGTTCGTGCTCCCTTTCAAAAGAGTGGTAAAGTAATGTTATGGTACTATCTCTATTGAGTTTATGTTATTTCAAAATGAATGAATTAATTTTTGTACCTAAAAAGAAGTAATGATAGGCGGCTAGGGCAAAAAAGAAATATTACAGAAGTCATAATTTATTATTCTTGTTCTTGACGTGTAGATATACAAAACAAAGCGTTTGTGTTTTTACCAAAGTGTCTAATTACTATGCAGCAGGTAGTTTCTTACACACGTCTCAAGTTTTTCTGATTAACACTGTAGTTCTGTTCTACAGAACAATTATCTTTATGAACAAAACTTACTCACCTAATAGTGCTGTAAAAGAAGCTTTCAAACAATCGTTTAATAAAAATAAGACAAGGAAACATGCCACTATGGCAGATTTTTACATCAAAACAGTTTTTTGATGCCTCCTCTCTTTTTGTTATTACTACACTTTTTTGAATTTTTTGTAAAGAGCTTTCTTATACTTGTAGCTCCGTAATTAATTTGGCTTTACAACATACACTGAATGGAAGATATTTTATCCAATCAGCAATGGTATTATAGATGAGTTATAATGCGACACACTGTTTCATGGCGTATGTCGCACTTTTTTAAGATATTTAACAATGAGTCGGCTAATAGTTGGATGTATACATTCATCAAACTGTTTTCAGATCGCGTAATGTGGTTCTTTATCAGCTTAAATAGGATTGCACAATGAGTCACTGTCTACAATTTCTAAACTAATAGAATTTGGAACAGAAAATCAGTTATTTTGTATCACCGGTTTTAACATGAATGCAGATTCCAAAAGTGTTCTGGTTTGGATTTACTTCCAGTTTAAAAGTCTAAAAGATTAAATACAATGAATATATCAAAACAGTTTTTGCACTGGCAACTAAAAGTAAGTTTTGCTCAATACCACGGGTAATAGGTTAAAAATGTAAAGTTTCTTAGGAAATGCGTTTATTTTGCTGTAGTTTCAGAGGTTTGAGTCTATTGCCCTTTTATTGTCTTTCATCTCTGGTTAATTAGCGGAAGGGCACCATCAACAAACTAATCTGCAGTATTTCTTTGTACTCTTATAAAGAAGAATTGTAAA
Organism: Ignelater luminosus; assembly: GCA_011009095.1. Classification (NCBI taxonomy): domain Eukaryota; kingdom Metazoa; phylum Arthropoda; class Insecta; order Coleoptera; family Elateridae; genus Ignelater; species Ignelater luminosus. Next base: position 6,262 of record VTPC01090132.1, read on the forward strand.
CCACTACACCTGATTGAGCTTTGTCTTGCAAACAAGCAAACCGCCAATTAATGAAACCCGTGCTAGTCACTGAAATACGAGTACCCCAACAATTCAAATAATAAACTAATTAATTAAAAGAAACATCCAGTGGTAATGCTTTTTATACAAAGATTGAAGCTCTTTCCGATACAGATTTTTGGTAAACAGCGGTGAAAGTTTCTAACATTTAGATATAACGAGTTAATTTCAGTTAACCATTTTTTTTGTTTTGTTGATTTATCGTTAGGTAGATAAATAATAAGCTTTCCTTCTATATGTGTTTGAAACTCAAGAAGCGTTTCACTTCGTATTTTTTTAAGCGCAAATCTCCAAAGCTGCTATTTATTTACGCAGAACTGAAAGTTCAGAGAAATTTACAAATGAAATTGCCCTGCTGTTATCCACTTTCATTTCGAGTTTTACAAGCATTTGTACATAAATTCTTCTTTTGGAGGTTCTTTCTACATAAGTAGAATTGTAGTCTTCTGATTTATAAATATGCATAGAAGTGGTCGATTCATTATTGTTTATATGAAAATGTAAAACCGATAGAGACAAACAGGACAAATTGTAATCGTAAAGAATAAATCTGTGTATGTATACATATCGGTAAAAAATAATGGTAACCGTTGCGAACTTGCGGTTTGTTTCATACAAACTCTACACAACGGTAAACGAGCAATGGACGTTTTTATTTGCGTTTAAATTACATATTCGATTACAACTCGAATATAAAATCACAGTTTGCAGCGTAGTTTGAACTCCTAAAAATTAAAAATTGTTTATCTCTGTTTAGAATTGGTGTTTGTATACTTTGTAAACTGACGTGGCAATAATTAGCATGTTATTTACTGGTTACAGTAGCTGTAATCCAGTTTACTGTTTAGTAAACAAAAATATGTCCATACAGCTCTTACAACATTATTAGAAACAAAGTTAAAGACAAAGCCTCATAGTCTTTGGGAGCAGCATTGTTGTATTGTTCTAGTATATATAAAAAATCTTTTATTAGAAATTTTAAAAGAATGTCGCCCAAGAGAAATTTCGTCTGCACCGTCGCGTCGTTGGCTAATACAATTTTGTTTTTTTTTGGATTTTATAGCAATTTTGAATATTTAAACGTGGATCACAGACTACATCACAGTAATCCAAAAAGGTAAAGAGGCATCAATTAATTTTAATTTTATTTGTTTTGGGCAATACAAACTTAAAACGATATAAACACCAAAGTTTACTGTATGCAGAAGAAATCATTTTATTTACATGAACAGTAAAGTTTGAATTGGAATCAAGTATTGGTCCCAAATTACGACTTTCTTTAATTAACTGTAAAGCAGTTCCGTCAATTAAGATTTGATCAACTAAGATACTATTCAGTTTTGCAGTTTGCCTAGGTGTGCCTAGTAATAGAACACAAGATTTACTGAAATTAATAATGAGAGCATTATCTGTTCCCCATACCAATAAGTTATTTAAATCTTCATTGATCAGTGAAACAGTAGAGACTGACATCAAAAGAATAATAAATCTGTGTGTCGTCAGCTTAACACTAAATAGAAAAGAATTCTATAACATCAAATAGATCAAAAATGTATAAGTTAAAAAGATGTGAGTTTAACACTGAACCTTGAGGTACACCTCTCTGTATCTAAAGGGAGTTAGATATACTTAGGTACTGAATTTATTTTTACAAACTGAGTTGTAGAAGGCAGATAGCTTCCAAACCACTTGAGAACTTTATGTATCTCGACCAAGCAAATGTAATTTTGCTAACTGAGGATCTACAGAGTCAAATGTTTTATTTAGGTCAATTAATGTTAGTACAGCGCCGTAACCTTTATCCATCAATTAAATCAACAAGTACAGCGATAGTGTTATAGCGTTCACGCAGTCCAGATTGACTACTAGGAAGTAGATTCTGAGTGGTAAAATAATCAATAAGTTGAGAGTATACAATTTTTTCAGCTATCTTAGACACAGCAAGTAGAATACTTATTGGTCGAAGATCGCTTATCGATTTCGGAGGAATCTTTTTACAAATAGGTTTTACTTACTACACTTACAAGAGAGACATTTATTAAATGTGTTAGGGCTGTACTAGAAAAATCTAAACATTTTTAAATCATTACCAGTGATACTTTATCAGCACCACAAGCATCAGACTTAACAGTCAAAACAGTTTTTATAGGTTCAGCTTTAGTAATCGAATTAAATTTAAACAGAGTTGTAAACATACTAGCTACAATTTTTTTTAGAAAAAAACAAATTTTTCGTGAATCAGCTGAAATACTGAATTAACAAACAAGCTATTTATTCTATCTGAATTAGACAGATAATCAGAAGTTTCTGCAGTATTTTCTTTATAAATATCAAGAATTTCACAAAGTTTTTCCAAAGTTTATCAGGATTGTGTAAATTAGTGCGTAATTCATGATTTATATACACTTTCTTTTCTCTACGATTAGAAAGTGTAATAAAATTTCTTAATTGTTTCTAATACGTCTATTTTGAATTGGTATTAGCAGAAGTACAGTTGCTTGTTAGAGATTGTTAATATTTAGAAAAAGCATTATTCCTTAGACGTTATCCATGGTTGATATTTTTTAACAATTTTAAGTATATTTATTATATAACATAACAGAAAGACATTCAACGAAATTGTGAATTTTATTAATGAAAAATAGTCTGTAGCGAATATTCTCCTTCGGCAGTGCACCCTTCTAAACACTACATAAAATCTATGCTTTATTAAAACTCGCCTTATTTACGAGAAAAATATGTGCATATATGTAGGAATCTCTTGCAAAATATTAATCAAGAAATTCCAATATGCAACAATATATTGTGGTTATATCTTGTACAAAAAAGTAAAATAAAAAGAAAAAGTTTCTTATAAAGTTTATCATATCATTACCACACTTAAAATTAAACGTTAAAACATTTAAATTTCCCCAGTTTAATTTTTACTCTTTTAACTCATAAAGAATAAACCAGAGAAATTTTAAGTTTATAATTAAATAGGGCCAGCTCCTACCATGCATACTGGATCCACTATAACTGTCAGCTCAACTTCAGATTCCAGTTGTTTCTTTGGAGTACTACACTTCTTTTAATAATCTTCCTTTAAAAAATAAAAATAAACTTGACTATCAATATTACAAAATCGATTTCTTAATTTCTAACTAATAACTAAGTCGTGTCTTAAATTCTAGGTTCTGACTTTTAATGCTCTCAATTAAAAAGACACTTGAAAACTTGACCTTGAATCAAACAGAGAAAATTCCAGAAAGCTGTCGTGGCTGTCTATTAGCCCCATTCAAGTTTCATTTTTGTAAAAAAATACAACATAATTTCTTTTACGCCTTAAAACACCTGCACATTAATTTATAAAAAGATAATTTGATGCTTATGCAGAATTTTTTTGTAATGGTGAATAACAAATGTGTCATCATCTTAGTTTCTGTATTTGCTTGCTTAATTTAAACTTATCAAAAATTCTTTTAAACAAATTATTATAATTGTTTGGCATTTTTTAACTTGTTGCATAGTATTACGTAATTAATTAACAAAAATACTAAATTAGAGATTAAATTATAGGTAATAAAAGTCCGGAGAAATCATTACAAAGCTAAAGAAGGTTTCAGTGATTTAAGCTAAACAACTAAAATAATTATAATGACATACCATACCATAAAATGCAGACTATTACATTTTTGTGTTCATTCTTTTAAATTACGCATGCGATAGCCTTGATGTATAAGCACTGTGCTGCATGCACTAAAAGTATCACTATGTCCAGAAAGTAAGTTCATTTTTACTGGTAAAATAAAACAAATGTATATTAGGAAAAATAATTTATTGCAAAAGAATCTGTAGACTTAAAACTATTAGTCAACATAGCTACCACCATTTTGTAAGCATTTATCGTAGCGTGGCACTAATTTTTGTATTCCTTCGTCTTAAAACGTTGACGCCTGTGACTGTAACCAAGTTGCAGCATGTTCTTTAATCTCATTGCCGTCATTGAATTTCTTGCCAGCGAGGTTTGATTTTAGGCTTAAAAACAGGAAGAAGTCACTGGGAGCAAGGTCCGGACTATACGGTGGGTGGTCAAATTGTTCCCATCCAAATTGAGTCAAAAGTTGCTGTGTAAGGTTTGCAGTGTGGGGGCGAGCATTGTCATGAATCAACAAAATGGCGCTAGTGAGCTTTCCACAGCGCTTATTCTGAATTGCACGACGCAGTTTCCTTAGCGTATCACAGTAAGCAATAGCGGTAATTGTTTCGCCCCGTGGTAGAAAGTCCACTAAAAGAACACCACATATGTCCCAAAACTGTGCACATGATTTTCCGGGTTGTCAAATTCGGCTTCGATGTTGTCTTTGCTGGTGACGATGTGTGCCTCCATTCCATCGATTGCCGTTTTGTCTCATAGGTTACCCAAGTCTCGTCCCCAGTCACTATACTGTTAAGTAAATGGTCCCCGTCATTGTGATAACGAGTCAAAAATTCAAGAGCAGCACCTAGGCGTTTTTTCTTGTGATCCTCGGTAAGAGTTTTCGGTACCAAGCGTGCACAAAGCTTTCGATATCCCAGTTTGTCATGAACAATTTCATGAAGAAGGGATCGTGAAATTAGGGGAAATTCCATAGAAAGAAGAGAAATCGTAAACTTACGGTTTCCTCTAATTTTCTCATTCACTGCATGAACAAGTTCATCATTAACCAATGATGGACGTCCACTTCTTCCTTCATCGTGCACGTTTACACGGCCATTGTTGAATTTTTTTACCCATCTCACAACCATAGAATAACTCATTACATTCTGTCCATACACCTCAGAGAGCTGTTGATGAATGTCCACTGGTTTCAAATTTTTCGCATTGAGAAACCGAATCACTGATCTAATCTCGCAATCGGCGGAATTTTCAATTACCTTCGCCATTATAAACAAGCACTGTGACACGATAACAGCAGATAACTAACTCAAAATGGCGTCAATCGCTTAGTAACGATACAAGGTCATTGTCGCGCATGCGCGGAACAGCGATCGCATCGCTGCAACGGCGGGAAATAGAAAATGAACTTACTTTCTGGACATAGTTATAGCATATATAATGCAATTAAGCAAGATTATAACATTTTTTTCTTCATAATATGCATTTCTTTACAATTATGTTGCATTTTAATTTTATAGTTTGTAAAAATAATTTTTTTTATTGACAACTTTTCTTAATGTAAAAATTATTTTTTAAACTTCAATTCCTCTATTGCTTAACATTAAAGTATTTTATACAGGCTTGCTAATGATCTTCTAACAGCTTATCATTACTTTACTTACAGAACAAATTCAAATTCTACGTAACACTCTTCTAACACTTACTTCTACATGGAAATCAAACTAATATCAACTTGAATATTAACATAACATTTTTAATCTGATATTAATTAAAATTCTCTTAAACTTAAACTTAAAATAAGTAAGTAAATCATTCGGATTATTTTAATAATTTTCTTTCAGAGATTTAATGATTAGAGAGTCGTTAGTGAATTTTTTGAAACTGTTTCAATTTTCAAAATTTTACTTTGTTTTGCTCATAAGCCAAAAAACCAGAGCAATATATAAAATATGCACAATAAATTTTTAAATAATTAAAATAAATTTTAAACCACTTTCAGCTTTGCCGCAGGGCTTACAGAAAACAGCATTGCCTTCTAAAGAAACCTCCGAGTACAGCCAGATCCATGTGAATGTTTTGGTAGACATTATTTTAACAATACTACTATTTCACAGATAGATAGATAATGAATTAAAAATTCAAAGATGTAATAGAAATAAAATGTGCCTTTCCTCCGTTTTTCCTTCTACTAGAAATACTATTCAATTTTAATGAGACCAGTTGGAACTTCCTTCTTAAATGAAAAAAACTTAGCGGATCACGACTGTTACAACAATATTACCTACCTGTTTCTGAAGAAAATGTAAATTGTATTAAAATCGACAAATGACTGAAATTTATTGTAGAATTTGCAAAATATGCGGTAAAATTAGAGCTCCGTGTTTGGAGCAGTTTCAAAGAAAAGAAGATTGGTATGGTAAAATCAGATGATTTCGTTAGAAAAGGAAAATCAATACTGCGTAAAACCAATCGTTGCAGGAAATGTTCTCAATAATTCTAGCCAATAATCTTCAAACAGTTCTCCAACTTAAGGTTCTTAAACAAGTGTTTGTGTCATTTTCACATATCTTCAGAAAGTTATAGTAACTATATATGGCCATCTCTTAATAATTACTGTGACTTTTACTAAATGAATGGTCTTTGCTGGACTTTACATGGATTTTCCTTAGCCTAGTAACTAAAGTTTTATCTGTTCACATAATCACTTAAATGAAAATAGGATTTCTCATATTAGTAGTACGTTGGTTGTTCCAAAAGTTTTGAGAATCAAACACGTAAAATTTTTTTAAATAAGTTTTTTATTAAATCAAAGTATTCATCACCAGCATTTATACATAGTTTCATTTGAGAAAACCAATTTTCAAAACATAATTTCCACGTTTCTTCAGACAATGCTCGTACCTCTTCTTCAAATACCACCAACGCATCTTCAGGGGCACGAAACGACGCCCTCGTAACTTTTTCTTTATTTTAGGGAATATAAAGAAATCGCGCGGCGCCAAATCCGAAGTATATGGTGCGTAGCATGCTGCATGTGCAGCAGCATTTTCGTGATGAAGTTGAATGCGCCCAACCCGCCCTCAATCGTTTTTCTTCGATCGCCCGAAAGACTCATGGTAGACAGATGGTAACATACCACTCAGCGGTAACAGTTTTTTTGTGTCTTAAGAGCCACTGATGCAAAAAACCTAGCGATCATTTTCTTTCAACGCTTCTTGGTCTTCTTACTTTTGTTCGTCTTTTTTCTCATTCGAACACCCACACTCGAGATTGTCTTTTTAATTCTGGATCAAATTGATATATCCGGCTTTCGTCTCCAGTAATAATGTCAAATACGTGCTTAGAATTGCCATTATCAAATTTCCTAAGCACGTAGCGGCACCAATCGTGCGCTTTTCTATCCTTGAATAAGAGAATGTGGCACTCAACCAGACACAAGTTTCTTAACACGCAGGCGTTCGTGTAAAATTGTTTCTACTGCTGCCGATCCAACGCCGATAATATTCTGGATTTCTCAACAAGTTAATCGACGATTATCTTTTATTAGATTTTCAACGGCATTAACATTTTCTGGAGTGACTGCAGTGTTAGGACGTCCGCTTCTTTCTTCGTCTGTCATTGTTGTACATCCTCGTTTAAATTCACTGTACCACCGACAGACTGTTGCCCGATAAGGACTTTCTTCACCAAAAACATCATTTAATCTTTTCTCACACTCATCCACATTTAACGCGCATTTGAAATCATGGTAAATCATTGCACGAAAATGCTCAAGCTTCAACTCTATTGTAGCATTTAATTTGAAATACTATAAAAACAAGTGAATAGCAGAAACAGGTTGCAACTTGGCCTGACAACTTAAAACAAGCTAGGCTATAAAATCCAATAAGAATATTTCATCAGTTGCTTTCGGTTTCATTAAATCTCAAAACTTTTGGAACAACCAACGTAAATTCGAAAAACCATTTTGTTCATTTTCTAGAGATGGAATTTGATTTTATGAGCATTCGTCTGACGTTTTACCACAATAAACCAATTTGTTACTGCTTGCTGCAAAATAGACCGCTGCGGACTTCGAATAATATCATTAATGGACATCGATTTAGTAGCTACCGTTTGTTTTTCGTCTGTACGCCACTTTCTGCTGCAGTTTTTGATTATAGATTGTAAAGGGTAATTCCGAAAGCTAAACTGTCTTCAAAGATTTTGCTGATTCCGTTTTTACAAAAATTTCAACACATTTTTATTTTGAACTATCAAAGTACATCTAAACAGAACCCCAAAGTCTAGTCTATCACGTAGGTGAACACAACATTTCTACTTTTTTTGTTTGTTTATTTTGTTTAAGGTATCAACTGCTGTGATCATTATCTCACTTATACTAAAATTTTGCCTATCTGAAAGTATTGCAACATTCAGTTGGGATTTGTAATGCAGCAAAAAACAATATTTTACTTTCCTATCCGGAAAGAAGACTGGATTCTCGAGGCCCAAACCAGACCCATCAAAAACGAATATTTCTTTGGAGTAGGTTTAAATGCATTTGAGGATGGGAGTTTCTATGGTACTAAAAGACTCAGCATTTAAAGTGACTATATGTGACGAGGGGTAGTGATTCTTGATGAATAAGGAAAAAGTTAATTCAAGGCAATGAATTTTTGCTTTCTGCAAAAAACAAAAATTACAAAACGTAGCGAAGACCATTGAACTGTTACGAATTTATGTTTCTGGAACTACTGTACAAAGTGATCTAAATTTGAGTTCTATTATAAAGAATATGAGATACGAAATCGATTGAATCAAAGTGCAATATTGTAAGATTTAGCATTCGATCATATACCGAGAGGAAATGCAAATTATTCGTTAAAGTTTACGACAGCTTCTGATTTTCATTTCTTGTCGAGACAGACAGTTAAGATTAAAAACGATAATATATCATAAATATGACATCAAGATTTTTGTAATAAATTATTTTTGTTAAATTTGTTAACCCACGTGGATTGTAAACTGCAAGAAAACATCAAATAGCGTTAAGGAAACCAATTCAATTCAATTCAACTTTTTCTTAAAAATCATCTTAAGCAAACCTAGGAAATATGAAATATCCTAATGCCATTTTTTCCGTTTCACGCTAATTAGATATATATATAATAAACCGGAAGGTAAATTTAAATTGGTTTAGAACCGCTGCACATAGGTATAGAATCAGTAGGGGTCATCTTTCGACAGACGATCGATCTCTTTGCCAACATTCCACTCAGTTTCACTTAGCCCGCAATGTATTTTGTTAAATAGGCGCCGTACTACGTTTCTCACATTCTAATTTCGCTTATATACAACACACAGCCCGACCAATTTATTTTTCAAAGCGATCCCCCCTGCAATTTATCAACGTGTGCTCTCTCCACAAGGGGTCGAGTGTTTCATAAGCTCCTAGATTAAGCCGAATTGATTCTCCAATCAAAATGCCATAGTGATTAAAGACTTAAGGGCAAATACCACCACTTTTTAATGTTTAGTGTTTTTTAAAGGTTAGAAATTTATTGAAACCCAATAAAATGGTCAGGAAAAAATATAGACGAAATAATTTTCGAGCACTCATGAATAATGAAAGAGGCTCAAATAAAACTTAGGAAGACAGGAACTTGTAAGTTTCTTACACGATACTTGTTACATAGATCCAGACAAGTAAAAAATAACTTAGAGGTTAAGTTTTTTCTGGTTGGATGGATGAACATCACGATAAAAAAAAATTAAGATCACGCAATGTTGAAACAAAATTTGGTTTTGTTTTACTCTTTCATAAGTTTCTGTTACCGGTTTTTATGAATTTGGATTTTCCAAGTTGCATATTCCTTTTCTGTTAATGAGAAGTTATTTAGTACCGTTAAAGCTACTGACAAGTTGAAAGTGAGCAAAGTAAGTTTCTACATATTCATTACCAGTGGAAGAGCGTTTGTGGTGATGGCAGCTTTTGTTTTGCAAACAACGCAATTCATATGTGAATTATGAATATGTAAATTTAGGAGGGTCAAAAGATAAAATACGTTATTTTATCTTACATGCGGGGAATTTTCACCAATCAATTCCCTTTTTTGTTATATTTTTGTTTTATGTTTCCAGGATATCTTGATAGTTGTAAATTTTAAATAAAAGAATAAGGTTAACGTATGAATGAAAAGGATAGATTTGAAAATACCCAATCACGTAGCAGAATTCACGAATTATTAATAAAAGGACCAGAGCACGTAGTGAATCTTTATCAGTCTTGCCTGTAGTAATTTTTTGCTTTGCTTATAAATCTCCAAACTTATTTAGGTCCCAACATAAATCTCAGCCCGCCAGACGCTTTGCTTCAGGTAAATATTTGGAATTGAATTTGGCGGACAGAAGAATGACGCGAAGTAAGCGAAACCTATTTTCAGCAAATCTTTCCAGCTTTCTTTTCTTTTGCGGTTTTAGTTTGACACAGGGATTAAGGTTTTATGTTGTCGTTATTTCTTCTTATCTTTGTCTGAGAATGAGAATTCCTGTTTCTTGTCAGGTTTTCTATGTTTGTCAACTTTTGTATACGTTAGATGAGACTAGAAAAGTAAAAAGGGTTTCCTTTATAAAGGACGTTGTCATTGTAATATTTTTCAGAAGAAAATAATTACTCTTTTTGGACGATTATTATACCACACGTAGAAATCTTTTTAATTAATTGTTCGGCGTTGCTGATATTACATAATAAGAAAGTTCGTAACTTTATTCAGGCCGTTATTCGTAAAACAAAGTTTGTTTTCGACTTCATGTAAATTGTAATACTTGAAGAAACGTGAGTAAAACTGCATTGATTTGGATTCTTGTAAAGTTTCAAACTTGAACGCCTTGTAAAAATATTTATACATGTTTTAAATTACAAATGCGGCAATACACGGGGGAAAATTAAATTTTTAAGCTAAAAAAACAACTTTTATAGATGGAAGTGCTTCTGCTCTTCGAAAACAACAACAAAATTTCACCGAAAATTAATTCTAAAAAAATTTTAAATGTCCTATAAATATATAAACACAGCTATAAAATAAATGGGACAGCAAGGAGTAATGAGGCAACCCTCAGTCAGTCACATAACCGAGGCTTTATTTCATTTCATTATGACATAATGAATGAGAATTTAGCCTTAAAGGAGAAATGCCTTTGTGTAGGTATTAGATCGATTCAAAAGGTTTCCGAAAACTTTTATATTCTGTAATCGTCTCTTTCTTGAATTTTCGATAATATCAAATAATCTGACGTGCAAAATTGTATCAACGTGATTAAAAATTTGTGTTTATTTATTTTAAGATTCAATAGCTATATCTTCCGAGATCAGGAGTCTCCAATCCTATGCCCGCGGGCACCATAGCACCCGGCGACCGTTTTACATGTACCCGCCGCTGTACGGCCACGATCAAAAAAATTAAGTTTTCAATAAACTGTTATGTAAAAATTTTTGAAATCTTTTTATTGTTTAGTAATTAATTAGAATTAAAGAAATAAAGGCGCATTTGTTTGAAAATAATTATTTATTTTTATTATATCATTTTAACAATATATCTTCTATCAATCTTAAACGCACCGTAGTGCACACCCAGAAAAAGATTATATGACGGTGCTGGCCAAACCGCTTCACTGTAATTACTGATATTAACGATTAACGTGAGTGGTGGGGTTAGCTAGTAGTAAAGTTGAATACAGCGCGACCATCCTCAGAAAAGCTCTGAATAGGTACATGTTCGCCAAGTACACTCACATCCAAAAACCTTTCGATGAGAAATTTAAATGAAACTAAACATCACCAAGAACATGTAATAGATTTAGGACAGCTTTTTGTCACTTAGTGTACCACTTAAACCTAAATTAAGAAAGAAGAATATAAATCAACTAAAATCAACTCTGTCTTCCCGACAGTCGGTTTTCACTAAGCCTAAGGTAAAATCTGAAAATCCTACTTTTCCTTCTTTCAAAATTTCTTACATGCTTGCAAAGAAGAAAAACCCTTTCCAGGATGGTGAGTTGTTAAAAGAAACATTCCTGACTGGAGCCGATTTGCTCATTTAATGGATTTTCTAACAAACGTGAGATTATGTCAGCAATACAAGATTTACAGTTGTCGGATAACACTGTCACAAGAAGAATACATGCCATTTCAAAAGACATGAAAACTCAGTTAAAAATGGCTTGGAAATATGTGACTACAATACAAGTCTGCAGATATATCAGACACAGCACAGTTGGCAGTTATGGTGAGAATGGTATTTAGCAACTTTACTGTAAAATATGTACTGAAAATATTACCGATAAAAGGACGAACAACAGGTGAGGAAATCTATAAAGAGTTGGTAGATATGCCTCTGCACAAGCTGTCGGCGATAACTACTGATGGGGCACCAACAATGGTTGGTAATATTGTAACGAAGTTACTTTGACTCTTATAAATTAAAAGACTGTTTATATAAGAATTATATTTATTCTTATTCATCCGTACATTGTATATACCGGCCGGCTTATCCGGTCACCCATGTGGTGCCAATTGATAGCGCCTGCAAATATTTGTTATGTTGCATTTATTATTCGTATATTCATATTTAAGTTATAAACTAAATTGAGATTTAATTTATTAAAAACCGCTAGTTCTTTTATATTTTATTAATTTCCATCAGCAAAAGGTTTAATTTGCTATTAAATATTTTACTTTACCGACCGAATAATAAATTGTATTTTATCCGAAAATCCCGTCATTAGAATCAATTATATGTAATTAAGTCTAATATTATTATTCGCTTTATAGGTAGGGTGAACCTCTAGTATATTCCTCCACTAGACCGTTTGCTTGGACGCAGAGCATTCCTGCTGCAAGAGCTTGCTAGCGTGGGAGAACCGAACGGGTATAGATTGGAATGCTCGACCATCAAAAGGCAGTTGTGGTGGCATTGAATCAGCTCTTCTGATTCACTAGCGACTAACGACACTATTTACAGACTAGTGAATATCCTAGGAATATTGAATACCCAGACCCGCTATATGGTGTCAGGGTGCTCTGTCCCATCCGCCCGCTCTCTACTTTTCATAAATCCGACCTCGTTGCCACACTGCCTGGGGTGGTAATAATAGTTTTCTGTTTAATTTTGTGTCTCTAACTCCTGCATGTACATTTATCTTTATTTTAGTGTATCTGCTTAATAAATTTTGTTTTGGTTTATTGTGCCGTTTATTTGCTAGCACGGCAGACCTTTCTTTTCAGCCGTCGACCCCTGGAGTCACCCGTTCTCCATCGTAGCTACCCAGTGAGTCCTCGCCCGACCGCCTCAAGGGCGAGGTAAGGAAGTAAACCCCTTACAGAATCTGGCGCCCGAACACAGACCGACCGAGCACCAGTAAGACAACGCGTCACATATTCTAGCGCTCGAGCAGGGACGTCCGCTGACCGAAAAAGCGTCACAATATCAATAGATTTATTGCCCTTTGCACAAAAGATAAATCATTTCCAAACTTTATGCCGTATCACTGTATTATCCACCAGGAAGCTTTGTGTGGTAGAATACTACCCTTCGGACACGTCGCAAGAGTAGTTACAAAAATAGTAAACTTTATTCGAGCAGTCCCTTTGCAACATCGCCTTTTAAAGGCCCTACTAGGAAATTCTAAAGAAGTATCATAATGGCTCCGCCTATTTCTGTGCGCCAACTCCCCATCTATAGCATGTAGCTAGATGATGTAGGCGGAGCACAAATACCTGAAATTTACTAAAACTGCAAACTTTCTTAATTTATCATTGCCAAGCAAATTATTTTATTTAATTTTTTCTTCACCGTCGTATCTAGAATATAATGCAGATTTAAAAAATGTCATTAAAATACTAGAGTGCCATTTAAAAATTAAAAGTTGATATCAATTACGCGAAACTGGATAATTGAATTAATTTTTTCTTGTCAGAATGGAGATAAGACAGTTTAGTATACCCCCCAGGGGTTATTATTTCGCTAATTTTATCGGTATTGCTTCAATAAGACTGTTTTCAGACTTTTGACTAACCCTGTATGTAACCGGGGAATAGTATATGCCAAATTCTAAAAGTTAATTAACTTTTCATACGTGATCTGTTGCTCTAACGGAAACATGGCTCACATTTAAATGTTGACGAATTTTGTTCAAAATAGCAATCACTAAAGATAGTATTAGTAGAAATTGCTCAATTTTCGAACTGCATATTATGTACGCTGATCTACCTTCTCAGAGAAAACGCAGTAAAAGAATATATAATTAACATTAGTCTGTTTAACATTTATTGAAAGGTAAAGCAAGATTTTCTACTACACCACACTACAGGAAAGTGGCCGCAACCATATCGAATATGGCTCTCTAGTAATTAACTTTAACTGTCTTAGAAACACAAATTGCTATAGATAAAATCGAACATCTAGTAATATTGAGCTGTTTACCAGTAAAAATATCGAATGCTTCAGTAGAGTTAGAATCTTTAATAAAGAACTGAAAACTTTAAAACCTAGTGTGCAAAGTATTAGAAAATTTGATAAAAGCAAGCGAAGCTTGGAAATTCTTTCTGGTGGGATAGAATTCAACACAGAAATTTCCAGTTTAAATTGGATTCTTTACCAAATTATAAATAGCAACCAACCTTTGGGTATTTTTAGGACAAATGCAGCTTTTAACTATCTTACCTCCAAGACTTATAACAGAAGTGAGCCTTATCTATGTACTTAAGCCAGGTATAACTAACTAAATACTCATCTACGATGTCAATTTACTAACTAGATCCTCACATTCTGCAGCAGAGATTGGGTAGCTCACAATTCAATAAGTATCAGTTTCAGTTTCATAAGAATAATGCAGTACCAACCGTAGAAATTAGGGTGCTACTCCCAAAACGACATACTTTGCTTTGATACTTTTTTGACATTGTACAAAATGGACTATAATAAGATGTGAGAATGATCGCTGCAGCATAGACCATGTTCAAATGGAAGAATTTGCTGAAGTTTCTCCTCTAACCGTGACGAGCTGCAACTCTTCAGTGAAGCATCTTCCAATAGCAACGTGCAACATTCTAGGTAAATCTTCAAGTTCTTCAGTTGGGAATTCAATCCTAAATTCTTCTGAAGTGAACACCCTGTATAAAAAGCAAGTCACCACAAACTATGATCATATTCGATTTCCGCACTGCTAATAAAGCTTATTGTGTTTTGGATCGTTTGACAAACTGGACAGTTTTCATTTATTAAAATGTGATAATAATTAAAGTGAATAATCTACATTTTTTATTTTTATTAAATTCTAGATAAGACAACTGTGAGATCTCTTATCTAAGGCCTCCTTGCACAAATGAAAAACTTTCTTCCAGATTTATTTCTACTTTAATATTTTAACATTGTACTCTTTTAAACATTACAACACAAAATATTCTCATTGTCACTAATAATAGTCTTCATTTAACTACCTCCGAGCTCCGTTAAGCTAAAGCCGCATTAGAGTTCCACCAGACATTTTTAATCGGCTTATTTAGTTGCTTTTATTTAATTACGTAGACGGTAGAGTGAGAATTTCCTTCTTTTGATTATCTTACCGGACGTGAAAGAAATAATTCAGTAATTGTGTTTCCCAGATTCTTTCTTTAGACATTATTTTACGTTATTATTTAGTAACCAACATTCTGCATTTGCGAAGTCTTAGATTAAGTACAGCACGTTCTAACACAATAATTTCGATAAGTTTATACTTTTTCTCTTGTTATTTTGTCTTCTCCCATTCGGTACAGGTGTCACTGAATTCCAACTGTCTCTCTTTTATATTATTGTTGTATAACTGGTTTGATATTAACTGACTTGTAAGTGTTGTTTTTTCGACCTTCTTGTTATTTTCTCTGTTTTTCTTAAGAATTCCATTTCTATAGCTACCGTTCTACTTTTATTTCGATTGCTGATCGTCCAATGAACACTCACCATAATATGTCATTCAGTTTTTATTTGTTTTTTGTAGCTTTATTTCTCTCAGTAATATTTTCTATTTTCTTGTTTATTTTCTTGCATACACAGTAGGGGAATAGAGTAGGATGACTACCAAAAAGTTGGAAAGAACAAATGCGTTCTGCGGGTAAAGAAAGGGGAGCAAATGAGGAGATGTTAGAAGAATTAAGCAGGACAAAGAAGTATGCAGAAAAAGAATAAAAGAAAAGCCAGCAATCTGAAACTATCCAAGGATATGATCCGATATCTAACGGTATAAGGACGTAGGATTAAGTAAGTACACAAGTAACGGATGTTCAGAAATAATCGTTTAGAGCAAGTAATAACTTGCAATACGACATTGTAATCTAGAAAACTCAGCTACTCGACTACGCAATAGAAAATGGCCGTTTTATTCTAAAAACAGGACTTGACATCATTTCCAGTTAAACGGGAAATAAAAAACAAAACAAAAAAGATTTAACAGAGAGATTTAGTGTCATTTTAAAGGCAAAAAATTGTGGATCAAAACAGATGAGTTTGAGTTATATTGTCTTGTATTGTAGGCCTCCTTTCGTCTTTTTCACTCCATTCTGTCTTCGGCTATTTGGTGCCATTTTTTGTCAGCTTGTTGTTTTGTGTGATCGATCCATCTTTTTGGTGGTCGTCGCCTTTTTCTTTTGTCGTCTCGGTCTGCACTGTAATATGTGCTTGGTCCACTTCTCATCTACTTTCTGTCTGGTGACGTGTCCTGCCCACATCTATTTTAAAGTTGCCACCCGTTTTATTACTTCCTCTACGTTAGTCCATAACCGTATTCCTTCGTTTCGTAAGTGATTTTTAAAAGTTACTCCCAGCATAATTCGTTCTATTGCTCGCTGAGTAGTTCAAAGTTTATTTGCTGTTTTCACTGTTAATGTTGCTGTGTTAAAAACTTTGGTTTTTAGATTAATTGGGATATCGGAACTTTTCAGAACATGACTCAGTTTTTCAGTGCCTGCCCATATCATTCTAATCCTCCTACTTATTTCGACTCCTTGATTTTCTTTACCTAGCTTTATTTCATGGCTTAGAATGATATACTCTGCACATTTTTAATTTATTGTCTTCCACATAGATTGGTGTTTCGTCTGGAGTTAGGATTTTAGATTTTATTAAGTTCACAGTCAGCCCAACTTTTTCCGAAGCTGTCTTCAGGTCTTGGACCATTTCCTGTACCTCTTGCAGAGTGTTACCTATCAAAACCACGTCGTCTGCAAAGCGGAGGTGGCTCAGACATGTTCCATCGGTATTTACTCCTCTTTGTTCCCAATCTAATTGTTTAAAGACATTCTTCAAAGCCAGTATAAAAAGCTTCAGCAAGATGGTGTTTGAAAGGTATTTTATCACTAATTAGATTTTCGTTGTCTGACTTGTATTGTGGCTTTTTCATATTTATGTATTTAAGAAGGTCTAAGTACCTGGAATCTATTCTAGCATTATTCATAGCCTGAAATATGGTCCATAGCTCTACAGAGTCGAAAACTTTGTTGTAGTTGATGAAAACCAAATGAACTAAGACGTTATATTCATTACATTTTTTGATTAGAATTTTGATGTTTTGTATTTGCTCGATTGTACAGTAACGTTTGCGAAACCTCGCTTGTTCTGGTAGTTGATAATCATCGAATTTGTTTGTGGGTTTGTTGGTTACTATCTTTGTTAGTATTTTGTATGGATCTTTTACCATTTGGGATAAAGCTAATTAAATTTCTGCTTCTGTAATATCCGAAATTCTTTCCGAGCCGGTGTTTGTAAGTTTTTCAAATACCTGCACATTGTCTGGTTTTAGATTTACTGAGAAGTATAACTTTCCGTAAAATCTTTCTACTATCTCACTGATTTCAGTTTTGTCATTTTTTATTTCTCCCTGCGTATTCCTCAGTTGTCTTATGTGCGTTTTCCCATAGAATTTATAGATTTCATTATTCTGATGTTTTTATTGTTTTCTATTACAGTCTTAACAAGTTCTATGCTGTTCTTTCTTACATCTTCTCTTACCTTTTTCCTGATCAGTTTATTAGGTTATCTGTATGCTAGTGTACCCTTTTTTATGACTGTGTTATATGACTCTGCCTGATACTGCATTTAGTTTAATAATCCGATTCTTAATTCGTTTGTGCACTAGGATAGCTGTCCCACCCAAGTGTGTGTCTGTCTGAAGGTTGTTTGGTACAGAGTATGTCCCGATCTCAGCATGATACCTGTTTGTTGCTCTTTTCGCCTTGTGTCACTGAGACCTATAATACCCCATTTTATGTGAGACAATTTTCTAGTTTTTCTACTCTATCGTTTGACTGCATTGTTCTTATATTCAAAAGTTCCTATATGAGGTTCAGTTGTTTTCTTGCTAGAAAAAGTGCACAAATTTCTGTCTCCCCCAGAATCCGTAAGGCAGACCGTAGAAGTGTGGGATTTGATCTCTACCCACCCACATTTACGTTTTTTTTTAATTCGCATTAGAAAAGTTTAATAGTCATAATCTTTTACGCTGGCTAAACGAATTAAAAGTTGTCGATATCAGCCTTCTCTAACCCGGGAAACCGACGCTGTTTGCAGTCGGTAAGATTTTAATGCACGGACCTGAAACTACGCTATGCTCCCTACTGCAGAATTGTCAGAGGAGGCCCAAGAAGGAAAAAATAAAGATGTGAGACAGTTTAGGGAACACCATACAAAGAAGATTTCTCATTTAAAAACTAATCTAAACTTATTTTTTCGCTTACTTTTGAGCCTTTGATCTACAATTTGCTTGCCACAAAGAAACAATATCTAGATCTCAAAGTGATCGATCTACTAAATATTTCGGAGGAAGAGTTGCTAGAAGAAGAGACAACATCTTCCGAAGGTGAAGATGATTAGAAAATGTTAAATTTATAAGAAATTAACTATAAACTCAATTTCTGCATGTTCGTTTACGCTATATAAATCGTTTAATTTTTTTTAAATTATTTTTGAATTTTTTATTAATAACAACTTGTACATTCCTAGTTTGTTAAGTTTAACTCAAAGATAATTTTTTATAAAATTCAACACACTTAAAAAAATTATATTTAGGTAAAATAAAAATTTTCCGTTCTCCTAGAGCTGTTAAACGTATAAAATCTTTTGAATAAGGCTAAAAATAGTCTAATAATCAGATTCAGCAACCCCAAAATTTCATACATAAGTATTAAGTATTTCCAATATTCTACATGATTGCATTTATTAACTATGATTTTCGATCACGTTTTTGCAAACCCACAAATTTTTCGTGGTGTACCTCTTCCAGTTAACTGAACAGCTTTTTATATGTGTTTTTACGTTTCCTTATAAGATTCATGGGTTGTAATTAAAGTTTAGTAGTATATCAGCGGGCTGTAGTGAATGAATGAATTCAGAAACTTCTGTGGTTAACTTTTCGTTTATACCAATCTTACAAGTTTAAATTAATATACAAATACTTACTTACTTGAGAAACTGAAACTTTTTCACTTTTTCGTCGCATGGAATTGTTCGCGATTTCAGACACACTGCCAAATAAAATAACTAACTACCTAAATATAAAATCAAAATGATTTACAGGTTTCTTCATTTGACTCAAACTAAAGAAATCTTGTAACATGACTGACTGCTGTTTTAAAGAATTCTCCGTATTTTAAAAATCCATCCTTCACAATTTTACTTGCGGTACTGTAATCAATTACAAATAGATACCTACATGTTTGACATGGTTTGTTTTGAGTTAGTTTTGGGCTTGTATGTTATATTTTCCATTGTTCGTTTCGAGTATGTTTTGTACGATTGTTTGTACGTCGATTTTCCAGTGCTGGTTTTGGGTGTGTTCTAAACATTTATGTTGTATTTTTTAGTGTATGTACGTATATCTGGCAATTATGAATACTGCTAACGATTTAGCAATTTTTAGACAAGTGAAGTAGTTTTCTGATTTTAAGAATAATTTATTGAATATTTCCGTATTGTCTTATTGTTAACCCTAGGGAACTAAGAAAAAAAGCAAAAAGGACAACTAATTGATGCAGAAATAAAATATCTTGTTCTTACTTATCAGATAAATATCTCAAGTGCAACTGGTTTTCAAGTGACAATAGCATTCTAAATAAAAGTTACCTGTGTTGTGTCTGACGACGATACTTTACGTGAAATGCATATCACTTATTCCGACGCAGAGTCGTCTGCAAGTGAGGATGTAAATGTACTAACTGCAAATACAGTCCATAGTACAGTAGCACAGACTACATTAAGTAGTGATTCAAAGTGGGCAGAATCAGAAGCAGATTCAGCAAATATTCCCTTTATTAGTACACCAGCTTTTATCTCAAATCTAGACGGAAATGTTAAACCTGTTTACTACTTTCAATTGGTTTTTGATAATGACATTGTAAGCACCATTGCAGTGGAGACAATCTATAAAGCACAAAATCCAATACACAATTCAGTAGATATGCAAAAAAGATCTAAAAGGTTATTAGACGAGACTTCTGATGGGAAACATAAATTCATTAAACTTTTGTCTTTTAGGCGAAACCATACCCTTCCTGCGTGTGTCAAAGTAATAATATATTTCCACCCAGTTTTTGGAAAATCTAACTATCATACAATAAAATCAGTATCACTAAAAACATGTTGGTTGACACTAAAGGTTCAGTATCGATATGTCGGTAGCAAATGTATTAAATAATGTAAAAACTAAACGATACTATGTCTACAATTTGTCATAGAGAAAACCTTTAGTTCCTTTAGATATTTAAAGCCAGATGCGGAACACTTTGGGCTAAAGACCACCAATCAAACTGTAATTACAGAGATTGTTCTCTTCTTTTCGATATCTAGTTATAAAGCATTTTGGAAAGCCGCTGAAATTTTAAATAATCGAAATTCAAACATTTATCTTGGCTTTAAGGTTATCTTTATAGTCAAGGATTGTTTTGTTTGCTATTGAACACTCAGGCCGTAACGCGATTAATACATACATGCATTCATTGATATCTAGACTACATTACTCAATTTTAGACATTTAATTGAAATTTTTAGTTGACTATCCTACCTATAATTTTGCTATTATTTTTAAGAACAGAATCGGTCCCAAGACAGATCCTTGGGGAACACCGCTTTTTATGACTTTACGATTAGATTTGACTCCATCTACATTAACTAATTAATTCCTTTCAAAAAGATATGATTTGAACCACTCTAAAGCGATACCACGAATCCCAATCGATTCCAATTTTTCAAATAAAATTTTGTGGTTAACGCAATCAAATGCTTTTGACATATTACAAAATATAACTGCAGAATGTATCGAATTATTTAAATTTTCGTAAATATCATGGAGCAGTGAGAAGATACCATCGCATGTATTACATTTACTTTGAAACCTAAACTGTTTATTTGATAAGATTTTAAATTTAGTAAGATAATTTAGTAATCTTGATTTTATTAATTTTTCGATAATTTTTGATCATAAAGAAAGTAAAGATACAGGTCTATAATTAGAAGGCAACTTACAATCCCCAGTTTTAAAAATAGGCGTAGCAACAGCAGTTTTTAATTCAGACGGAAAATATCCTTTCGAAAAACTCTTGTTAATTAGAGATACGAAAATTTCCAGGCTTCCGTCTGTGAGATTCTGTATAACTTTAATTGGGATATTATCTAAACCAGCTGCTGACTTATTCTGAATGCTCATGACAGTTTGCTTCACTTTCGGAACATCCGTTGAAGGCAAGAAGAAATTTT